>PVJC01001594.1:11742-91074 GCA_004026665.1 Murina feae
CCCCCCCCCCCCCCCCCCCGCTCAAAGCCTGGGTTGCCCCTGGCAACCCAAGGTCCCAGCCCCTCAGTTATCTGGGGTTTGTTTATCTTCTATAATTGAAACTTTATAGCCTTGCATAGAGCCAGACTAGCCCTCCTTTCCTGAAAAGATTCCTTATTCTAATCCCTGCAACCTCTGAGATGTCACCTCCATGACTATCATAGTTCATTTGATATGTCAAGTTAGCGAGGACATAGATATTTGTTCAAGCACCAGTCTAGATATTATTGTGAAGGCATTTTTTAGATGAAATTAATATTTAAATCAGTAGACTTTGAGTAAAGTCAATTAACCTCTATGAGTGGATGGGCCTCCTCTCATTAACTGAAGGCCTTAAGAGAAAAAAGACTGAATTTCCTCAAGAAAAACAGAATTCTGCTTTCAGACTACCTTTGATTCAAGGTGCAGCATCAACTATTTCCCGGTCTGCAGCCTGCTGCCTATCCTGTGGGTTTAAGACTTGTCAGCCTCGCCCTAGCTGGTTTGGCTGGGTGGAAAGAGCATCAGCCTGAAGGGTCCCAGGTTCAATCCCAGTCAACAGCACATGCCAGGGGTGCAGACTCAATCCCCAGTGGGGGGCATGCAGGAGGCAGCCAATCAATGATTCTCTCTCATCATTGATGTTTCTATCTCTCTCCCCCTCTTCCTTCCTCTCTGAAATCAATAAAAATATATTTAAAAAAAGACTTGTCAGCCTCCAAAATTCTGTGATCCAATCCTACAATGAATTAGTCGTCTTCTTCTTCTTCTTCTTCTTCTTCTTCTTCTTCTTCTTCTTCTTCTCTCTCTCTCTCTCTCTCTCTCTCTCTCTCTCTCTCTCTCTCTCTTTCTCTCTCTCTCTCTCTCTCCCTCCCTACACACACACACACACACATGCCCTATTGGTTCTGTTTCTCTGAAGAACTCTAATACAATGGTCAAAAGGATCTTAAAGATGTGACTCAGAACAGGAATCTTGGGCTTGAGAGAGGGAGAGTGCTTTCAATTGTCCAGGTGGACCCAATCTGATCACATGGATTCTTAAAGTGAAGACCTTCTCCTGATTATGGCTGGAAGGTGGTGCTAAGGTGGAAGAAGATGTAGGGAACTGAGGTGGGGAGGGAGCTGTGGTGGGGCTGGCTTTGAAACTGAAGGACAGAGCATGATCCAAGGAATATGGCTGAGCTCTAGGTAAGGAAACAGATCTCCCCCAGAGGCTCCCTAAAGGAAAACATCCTGTTGATATCCTGATTCTAGTGCAGGGATCCATGCAGAACTCCTTACCCATGGAATTGCAGGCAACACATAGATGGCATTTAAACCACTCCATGTGTGCTCATTTGTTAAGCAGCAATAGGAAACTAATACTGAGGAAGTAGGGTTTATAGTCTGAGTAGGCCTTGAATAAGTGTTGTGGAGGCAGAATTGAAATGCAGACCTGACCTTGAAGGATTCATGCACAAAATGATACTGGATATGCAATGGCTTTGTTTAGGCATCATCCTTCATATGGTTTCAGCCAATGTTCAAGCAGGTGCTGCTTTAAGTCAGAACATAACACTGCTCATGAAGCTGCCATGGGTATAGACGGGCAGGTGAATGAAAAGAGCAATTTTGCCACTTAACTTCCTTAGACCCCAGTTGTCTAAAATTGCAAGTTTTTACACGTGACCGCATATCATAATATTTCAGGCTGTGACATACTTAAAGAGGTCACTTGATCTAAGCCTCTGCCTTCATGCAGCCAGTTAGTGTCATTCTTACGAATAAAGCATTGGGATGGAGAGTCCTTATATATCAAAGGTAGGCCCACTATCATCATCAGAGAAGACTCTAAAATTCCATCCAATAGCACATTTATGTGGAAATGTTCAAAAACAGATTCACATTTACTGAATACATATGTTTAAAAGCTGGTTTGGTCTCTGTTCCTCTATTGTAAAGCACTTTGAAATTCTACTTTAACACTAAATCAGCTCATCATACATGCTGAGAACTTAGTCTTTCTTTGTAAGTAGAATCCCTAAATCCCAGAAAATCTGCTTGAGTTCCATGACTGACTTCTCTTCTTACCGGAATTTTTGGACCAATAGATCACCTGTGATTTTTACATTATATTTACTGTTTGCTTACCCAGGCATGGACATGATGGAAAATCATCTCTCCAATAAGTGAATTAAATGAAGTAATCACATCTATCAACGTTTGTCAGTGTTATAAGAACAATCTTTAAAAGCAAAGGAATGACAACAATCCTAACTTTGTATATTGTGTTGAGAGAGGATGCCTAAAATATGCTGATGAAAGACTGTAGTTACACTATTATTTTTGGCAGAACATGCCAATCTTAAGTATGATTATAAACACCATTATGTATTAGGTGCAATTTACTTTGTTTTGTCCATATGTTTTGAGGACCCATGAGATTATATATCACCTCAGCATGCAGCCAGTAAAATTTTGGGGCTAGTTGAAAAGCTGAGCACATTGCCCTTAGAGACTTACTGTTGGCATGATTATAAAGAAGGCAGAGGGAAACCTTTGTGAATATGCTGATATTCACCTAATAAATGTTCAAAGTGAAAAAAAAAAAAATCCTGTATAATGAAACCCTAATATGCAAATCTACCGGATGGCAGAACAACCAGTTGCTATGATGTGCACTGACCACCAGGGGGCAGATTCTCAGCGCAGGAGTTGCCCCCTGGTGGTCAATGCACTCCCACCATGGGAGCACCACTCAGCCAGAAGCCAGCTGAGGGCTGGCAAGTGCAGTAGTGGTGGTGGAAGCCTCTCCTGCCTCTGGAACAGTGCTAAGGACTCGTCGGGGCCTCCTGGACTAGGAGAGGGCACAGGCCGGGCTGAGGGACCCCCTGAATGCATGAATTTTTGTGCACCAGGCCTCTAGTAAGAATATAATAATTCAAGAGTACTTCCTTCCTAACTGTGTAATAAGATTCCAGGAGTCATTAGGCCCAGTTATAACACTCATACCTAGGCAATGTAGAGTGGTGAGAAGACCCATTCAGGTGTGGGTTTGGATTTATTTACCTCAATTCTTTTCTCTCTTCCTTGCTTTCTTGTTTCTTTCTTTTCTTTCATAAACATGTATAATGCTCCAGGGTGTTATTAAGCTATAGTTAGTAAACGATTATTAATAACTAAAATAATTTCTGTCTTCAAAGACTACATAGTCTAGTCATATGCCATTGCTGGCTGTGTGACTTTGCGTAATTTGCTCAACTTCTCTGAGCACCTAGTACTGAGTCTGGTATTGTTTAATGGTGGACTAAAGGGAAATGTCTTTTTCTTTGATTCCAAATTATTTGCTGGGTTGAGCATGTACAACTTTTCCCCTACACTAATAGTTTTGAATGATGCTGTGATAGGGTTGGAAAGAATTAGCTTTCTTTACTGCTAAGGATTTTTCCCTTCTTGTAGAGGGAGCTCCTGTAGTTGTAACATTCTGAGACTTTCTCTATATCATTATCCATTCATCTCCCAGTGAAGAGGAGAGACATACCTGATGGGTGAATTTAGAAGGAGAGGGTGGTGGTAGGGCTGACTTCTCTCTCTCTCTCTCTCTCTCTCTCTCTCTCTCTCTCTCTCTCTCTCTCTCTCCCTTGCCTCTCAGAGCATGTATCCTGTCTGGATCCTCCATGCTATAAGTTATCAAAGGCTGCATTCTATGATGAAAGTGTGCAGCAATCTCCTTTTGCTATAGTTATGACAGGGAAGTCAGTTTTATTGTAGCATTCATTATAAGAAAGCCCACTTGCCCTCCACTATAAGCTGCATTTTTCACGGTCAGTAATAAGGATGATATTTTGGTGCCCCATCTGCTTTTCTCATTTGGTTCAGAATTCAGGTGGGGAAGAGCAGTGATATCTATTGTGTCGCTATAAATCTCATTAAATGATCATTATCGTATCTTTAGGACTCTTGCGCAGAAAATAATTTTTCTTAAAAAAATGCCACTTGAACCTAATGATTGCAGATGCTAGCATAACAGAAGCAGGCTGGGGTCTCACGCCTCTCTATTTTTCTCCATGAGAGAGTAACTGGTGCATGATGGCTTTCTCCCAAAAGAGAGGTTATAACAGATCATGATGAGGCTGCTCCTTTATGTTTCTACTTTTCTTATTTAAAAATTAATAGCTCGGTTCCAAAGGAGTTGTCTTCGTTTCCTACTAATTTTCGTAATTGCTGTTTTTAATGGTGCAATTGCATTTTGAATTTGTAATATTTTTTAACTTGTTACACTTTACTATGCCCTTGTGAGGTAGGGCATTTACATTTTGTGGGTTAAGAAACTGTCATGGAAAAGGAAGTGACTTGCCTAATGTCACACAGCAAAACCGAATTCGTTGGTGAATATGGAATTGGGCATAACTAGGACTCATCCATAAGTTCCTTCACAAAATTAACCTGGAGACTCCTAAGTAGACATAGCTAAAACGTTTAAAAATGTAGAATAGTAAAATTGGCTTTTTGTTCTGCTTATTATATTGGGACCATTAATACAAAACTTGTTGTTGTTGTTTTTGTCAGGAGCCAGCCCTAACTGGGAGTTGTATCATTGCTTCCAGAAAATATTGAAGACTTTAAAATGCATTTGCTCTGACTGAATGTGCTACAGCTATCATTAGTTTTCAGTGTAACTAGTGCAAGTATTTCTTTTGATTCTTGATGGCCATGATACACAGTGCAGGCCTACCATAGAGATATTATGATTTTGGTTCCATACTCCTGCAATAAACTGAGAATTGCAATAAACTGAGAATTGCAATAAAGCAAGTAGTGATCTTTTTGATGGTGGAGGATCTTGTCTTTGACTTATATAAAAAAAAGTGCAACATCTGTGAAGCGCAATAAAGTAAAGAGCAATAAAATTAATATAATATGATGGGACCGGCTCAGAATAATTTGTGAGAACCAATTTTTTAAAAAAACTATTGTTGAAGGTATTACATATCTCCCCCTTTCCCCCCCTTGACCCCTTCTACCTGCCCCCACCCCCTGACCCAGGCCTTCACCTCACTGTTGTCCACAGATTACGCATATATACTTACAAGTTCTTTTGTTAATCTCTTCCCACTTGCCCACCATTCCAGCATTCCTCTGAGATTCGACAATCTGTTCCACGCTTCCATATCTCTGGATCTATTTTGTTCAGTTTATTTTGTTGTGTAGATTCCACATATGAGTGAAACCGTGTGATACTTGTCTTTCTCTGACTGGCTTAATAGTATTTCGCTTCGCATACATTTGCAGGTCCCTCCATGCATGAGCGCCAATTTAAATTTTCAAGAAAAGTCGAGCCATTTGTTAAACATAGCCATTGTTGAAATTTAAATTATAGAAATTTAAAACATAAAACTATATTGAAAGCAAAACAAATAACATAGAAGATTATTTAGCTATTTTTATAATTTTTTAGCTATTTTACTATATGTTACTATTATATGTGCTTTTAAGGTTATATAGGCTCTGGTATCTAAGTTGAAAAAATATTATACAATGATGTGCTACCAAATATCTCTTCTCAACTCTGCATTTAATGATTTCATATTAGTTTGAATTCAGTCATGGTGGAAATAGTTACACCATCATTTTGTGACTGTCAAAAACGTTTTAGTAAATATCCTTCCAGTATTAAACAAAAACTATGAGTCAATTCAGAAAACGTTTTTCACTGCATACGTGAATGAGTACAGTGCCCACAATGTCTTCATTATTTTATCCTTATCTTAATTATCATTATAAACTAAAAAGTCAATATTTTTGTCAATTGAGCCCATAGTTTGGCTGTGAATATAAGAATTCAGCCAAAATCAATGAAATCATTCTGTGAGAACATAATAATATAGGTGTGTTGCATATTTTATTTTAATTTATAAATCATGGTAATCCTTTTTTAGTATTATCTAAACTGTTGACCTTTGAACAATGCAGGGATGGGAGACCTGACCTCTGCACAGTGTAAAACCCACATGTAGCTTCTGACTCTCCCAAACAAACTACATCCATCCCTCAATTTCAAGAGCCCCAGCAGATATAAAAATCCAAGGACGTTCGAGTTCTTTCTATAAAACGGTATCAATAAATGCATACAGTTGGCCCACTGCATGGATGGATACTCAACCTCATATAAAAATTACTCTTTTCATTCTGCTGTTGAATCTACAGAGACAAAATCTGGGGATGAGGAGGACCCACTGTATATTTATGGAAAAATAATCTGCACGTAAGTGGACCTAAACAATTCAAACCTGTGTTGTTCAAGGGTCAATTGTATACATTTTTCCCCCAGAGACATGGTGTTGTGTATTAGATTGATATTATTTTAAATTCACTTGTTTATGACAAGTGACATAGTTTTTATACACTTATTTTGACAAAACCAAAAAAAAAAGTTGTTTTAGAAGCAAAGTTGTTTTGATAGTTTTGATACAAGTCTGAAGTAAGTTGTGTCAAGATATCATCATCTTC
Source organism: Murina feae (assembly GCA_004026665.1). Lineage (NCBI taxonomy): Eukaryota > Metazoa > Chordata > Mammalia > Chiroptera > Vespertilionidae > Murina > Murina feae. The sequence goes on from PVJC01001594.1 coordinate 18,253, forward strand.
CATCAATAGCCTAGTTGATGATGCACACTGATGGGGACTTACTTATAAAAACATGGAAAGAAGCAGCTATGGTAAGAGGAACTTTAGGCTATAAATACCCAGAGTTTATGAGAATAACCTGAGAGAGTTTGTTTTAGACAGGATGATACTTTGCTGACCTAAATAGCCCTCTGGAAATTTTTGGGATATTAGCTCCTGTCTTGTTGAGGCAACTCATCCTAGACAATGGTAAAAACTGCCTAGTGATCCTGCAAAGATTATCCTTCCTGCCAACACCAGCACCTCCATTCTCTAGTACCTGCATTAGCTAAAAGCAGCTTTTGTTTTGTCCTGGCAGCTAGAAGTCAGCTATAGATTGGTTGGAGCTGGCCTCCTGAGTGCCTCCTCTTACAAAACGATATCCCTCATCTAAATTTGGACTTTATTGCTTTCATCTCCCTTTGCCTGGAACAGTAGTGTAATTAATATATCATTGCGTTGGAGTTATTGTTTATTGGATTATTAAGAAACATTATCCTGTATGCTATTGGCTTATGAAATTCCCACAGTGTGTTTAATAAAATGTTGGAAGACAAAAATCAATCCCTAGGCATAATTTTGCCGCCCAGATCAAAACAAAACAGCTGGTGGGTACTAGGTTGAATATTAGTCTCCCCAACAGACACGTCCTAATTCTCAGAATTTCTAAGTATCATATAATATGGTAAGTGAATGACTATCACTTAGGATTGCAAAAGTGTGAGTGAGCATCTTGAGAAGAGAAGCTTATGCTGGGTGATCTAAATGGCCCCTAAATGTAATCGTATTTATCTAATGAAACGACACACTGAGAAAACGCAGAGAAGGAGGCAACGCGAGCGTGGAGACAGCGATTGCAGCGATGTGGTCACAAGCCAAGGAATGCCTGCAGGCTCCAGAAGCTGGTGAGATAACAGGTTCTTCCCTAAAGTCTCTGGAAAGAGTGGTCCTGCCACCACCTTAATTATGCACTTCTGTACTCCAGGACTGTAATAAAATAAGTGTCTCTTGTTTGAAGTCACCCAGTTCATGGTACTGGCTTCCCTCCGAGATAGTGCAGGTTCACTTCCAGGCTACAGCAATAAAACGAGTATCTCAGTAAGGGGAGTTGTGATCTTTTTGGCAATGGAAGGTATTGCCTTCAATTTGTGAGACATGTGCAACATCTGTGACACACAATAAATCTAAGTGCAATAAAAGAAGATGCCTGTGCCCCAGTGGCTCAGTGGTTGAGCATGGACCTATGAACCAGGAGGTCATGGTTCGATTCCTGGTCAGGGCACAGGCCTGGGTTATGGACTAAATCCCCAATAGGGGGAATGCAGCCAATCAATGGTTCTCTCTCATCATTAATGTTTCTATCTCTCTCTTTCCCTAAAATGAATAAAAATATATGTATATTTAAAAAAGGAGATGCCTATAATTTCTTAAGACAGCCCTAGAAAACTAATACAAGGTATGATGATGAGACATTTTATGGATGCATTTGGCATCGGGTAGGGAAGATGATGTTGAAATGTTCTGGATTCTGGCCTCCCAACTTCTGGCTACTTACATATTTCATTTGTTTTTGGTTCTAGGCAATTAATCTATATATATAAAAGCCTAAGCAACCATTACAACTGGATGACTGGATGACTGGCCAGTAACTATGATACACACTGACCACCAGGGAGCAGACACTCAACACAGGAGCTGTCCCCTAGTGGTCAGTGTGCTCCCACAATCAACCTCCCATGGCAGGCCAACCTCCTGTGGTCCCTCCCCCTGGCCAGCCGGCCCTGATCAGCCCCAATCAGAACTGGGGGAGATGACCCCCATTGGCCCCAATCGCCAGCCACACAAAGGGACCCTAGCTGTGCATGCATTTGTGCACCAGGCCTCAAATTTTACAAATTGTACAAGGTTAAAAATAAAACTCATTCATTTTAAAGTCCTAATGTAGTCTAACCCTCTGCTAATGTGCATGTGTGCCCCACCTTCTGTATTCCTGAAAAGTGAACAATTATCTTTCACTCCCCTTCCCAAATTTTCCAAGCCATATAAGTAACAATGTTCTTAGTCCCCTCATCTTCTTGGAAATCTTTCACTTTATCTCTTAACTCCAAACTTTTCTTTACTATTCTTTGTCTTTTAACAATTTCATTGCCTCTTTTATCAAGATTACATAGTGTCTTAGCTTATTAGTTTGACTATTGCATTATCTCCTTGCTCTATAACATTGCTATTATCTGAACAGTGTTAACACTTTAGAATTATGAAGGGCTTCTGAATCTTTGCATTAGATTGATTTAATAATTTGGAGGTTATTTGCCTTCTTTATGATTCTATTGCTTTTCTGTCATGCTTTAGCTCCATAGCTTGTTAGCCTCTGTCATAATAAAGCTCTCTATTCTGCCTCTATTGTATTTGTTTTCTCGTGTACTCACTTTCTAAATTTTACTAATGGAAGAGCAAAAATACGTTGCCAGAGAGGAGAGGTGTTTTTTTTTATGAAACAAATATTGTCTGATAGAAATCTCAATGCACTAAAAATAGGTTCTGCCATGATTTCAAAACAAAATAAAAGACAAACATAGTTTATTCAAGATTTGTTGAATACCACCAATATGCCTATATTTGATATTGGTTAAAATCAAATAAACAACAGTAAATAAGACTGCAATCCCCCAGTCTCTGACTTTAAGCACTTGTATAGGCTTTATAAATTCATCTTGAGTTTTTTATTTTTTAGCAATTCCAGAGTTTTATTTATTACTCTGGAATTATTTATTTCCTTAGGAATAATCTTTGTTTTGTTGCATACAAATTGACTAATTTTTAAAAAGTATCTTATTGATTTTTTTACAGAGAGGAAGGGAAATGGATAGAGAGTTAGAAACAGTAATGAGAGAGAAACATCGATCAGCTGCCTCCTGTACACCTGCTACTGGGGATGTGCCTGCAACCAAGGTACATGCCCTTGACTGGGAATCGAACCTGGGACCCTTCAGTCCACAGGCCGATGCTCTACCCATTGAACCAAACCGGTTAGGTCTTGACTAATGTGTTAAGGAGTTTCCTTCACTATTGGATATTTACAAGGCAGCTCACATTATGTTTGAAACTTCATTTAGGACCTATGGGTACTCGTTATTTATTGAGAACCCTCGGAATAGGTTCAAGCATTTGTAGTAATCTGTTTTCAATGACTTCTTCAGTTACTTTTAAGTGACTATGTTTTAAGTTTTTCTCACAATCTTTTAATATTTTGGCAATCTTCACTCCAAAGGTAGAAGAAAAAGAACATATAAATACATGCTACAAATTGCTTTGTATTTTTCATACTCCCTGTGAAAGTTCAATTGTAATCCATTATATGCAGTTAAATCTTTGACAGTGATGAACATCCAAGACACCTGGTGCCATCTACTACCTCACCAATTTTTTCTTTTAATTTTCTCTTTATTTTTAGGAAGAGAGGAAAGGAGAGAGAGAGAGAGAGAGAGAGAGAGAGAGAGAGAGAGAGAGAGAGAGAGAGAGAGATCAATTTGTTGTTCCACTTGTTTATTCATTAATTGGTTGATTCTTATATGTGCCCTAAACTTGGGATTGAACCCACAACCTTGGCATATTGCAATGATTTTCTTAGCAACTGGGCTACTTGGCCAAGGCTACCTCACCAATGTTAGTTAATACCGCTTCTCTAAAGATATCTTTCACTCACCCTATATGCTTCTTCCCAATTTTATTTTTCTCCGTATTTCTTCTCAATTTCCATAAGTAGTCTTTTTATTCTTAAAACATGCAAATGACTCCGTTTTTTCTTTTGTTCCCTTCTACACCTTTTCCTTTGGACTTCAATGTACTGAATTGAAAAGAAGAGTTAGAGTAAGGAGGCAAAGCAAGGAAATTACCTATGTTTTCAGAAGGAAAGGCAAGATCAAGATGAATGGGAAGAGAGATCATCAAAGTTACAGGGACGGGATCCACCAAATTCTCTTAAGAATCAGAGGTTTAAATTATTGCATAAGTAATGATTTGGGCAAATACCAAAAGCCAACCCAAAAAATAAAATCTAGGAAAAGGAAGGTTTTGGAGAGGCCCTCAAGTATTGACACAGAGTATTTGCCCTATATGTCCCTATAGACCATTATTGGAAGAGTTGGGAGCCATCTCTAAATGCGCCTTGAAATTCTATAATCCTAATCACGTAATGATTTTTTCTTTTTATGGGAATAGAGGAGGACACTGATATTATAAACATTGCCTTTAATATAGTTCACATTTAACTACAACCTTTCACCTAAGACATAATAAATGGTTTAGGTGAGCACTTGTTGCCCCTTAATTCAGTCTCCTCTTGCCTTATTTCCTGATCATGATCATCAAGCAAGTATTGTTCAGAGCATAGTATCTCCTACAAAAACTGTACTCTCCTGTCTTTAGGCAGAGAACTGAAATCAGTGTAGGTAACATTAGGATGTTGTTTGAGTTCTGACAGGGAATAAATAGCTATGTGATCCCCATTAATTAGTTTTTCCTGTTGAAACTTTTAAGTGTTTGTTTTTTGCAAATAACAAACTTGAATCAAAATAATTATTACTCCTTCTATCTCAGAAGGAGTAATGTCTGGATTTTGGCAGATTTTAAAACAGGGGACTTTAGGAAGAAGAAGAAACTGTAACAATTTGGAAGCATACTTTATTTTTACTAAGTCTCTCCAAGTGGGAGAGAGACCTACCAAAAGAAAACCGAGAGCAGCCATCACTATTGACACCTAAATACCCTGAGAGCTCCTGATAGATTGTCCCTAAGGGGAGAGTCTATAGTCTAGCTTATTCTCCAATGACAAGGACAATAATTTCCAACCTATTTTGTATTCCATGTTTAGGGTCTTATTTCAGCCATGCAAAAAATATTACAATACTTATGAGTCCATGTACATTCAACTATTCAGCAGGCAAACGTAATGTATAGTGACAAAAAAAATATAACATTGGTTGCCTGGGGCAAGTGGTGGTGGGGTGGTGAGAGGTTGATTGCTGAAGGATATAGGAAACTTTTTTGGGTGATGAGATGTTCCTTATTTTGATGGTGGTAGTAGTGACTGGAATACATCTGTCAAAACTTGTCAAACTATGTATTCAAAATGGGTGTTTTATTGAATATAAGTTATACCTCAATAAAGTTGATTTAAATTTTAAAATATTTATGAATAATGCTTATATGAATACTCCTGAATATATTGAAGATTCCCTGAATTATCTTATTGTAATCTCTGTGTGAAGCTTTTATACTTCATTGGGAAATTCATAAAATCAATCTCATTTTCAAATATTTTAATAATAAACTTTGTAGTATTTTAAAGTGCTAACTACATTTTAAAGTTATCCTTTGATAAGTAAATTGCTTAGTTTAATGTATTTCAAGTTAAATTATCCTGGGAGGGATGTCTAAACAATCTTCCTGTTCTTAGTACATGATCTTTGATATTAACTCCTGAAGTCAATGGTAGTACCCTGTTTCCCCAAAAATAAGACAGTGTCTTATATTAATTTTTGCTTCCAAAGATGCACTAGGTCTTATTTTCAGGGGATGTCTTATTTTTCCATGAAGAATAATATGGTACACATTTATTGTTGAACAACAAAAAAAGAAAATTTATTACCTATGTGTCCACACAATGTGCCCAACTCCTGCCCCGCACAACTCACTGTCTAATTGTGAGTCAGCCAGATTCCGTCAGGGCAGAGTAGCTTGTCCTGGCTGAGGCGCGGGCTCTCTGATTAAGAGACCTCGTACTTTCTGTCTGCTCCTGCTACGCTGCGGCCAACAGTGAGCTGGGCGGTGGCGCCCGCCAATAAGGCCCAGAGTCCAGAGTTACGGTAGCTTCAGGGGGCCTTATTATCAGGGAGGCCTTATGTTTTGGGGGGCTTATTATCAGGGAGGCCTTACATTTGGGGATGCCTTATTATTTGAGAGGTCTTATTTTCAGGGAGGTCTTATTTTGGGGGGATGCCTTATATTTCAGCAAGAGGCAAAAATTGTAAGTAGGTTTTATTTTCAGGGGCTGTCTTACTTTCGGGGAAATAAGGTATAATGCAGTAAAGAATGAAGGCTTGAGCGACTGGCATAGTTAAGTTCACTTAGAAAATTACTAATAAATGGTTTACCTATTAGGAATCTTGGTTTGTTTGTTTTGTCCTGATTCTACAAATATTAAAACTATTTTGAAAATATTGATGCTTATGAAAGTTTTTAAGGCTATAAAAGAAAGCAGAATATTTAAAATACAAAAAAGTTTCTATAAGTTACATATCTCTTGAAGATATACAAACCTGATTTCTGTACAAATTTTAAATTTATCATTATACAATTTATTTTATATATAATATGTAACATGTTAAAAATGTAAGAAGTCCTTATATTTCTCTTGAGACATAAATATATTTTTCTTTGTCTATTGCCCCAAAGAACTTGCCCTCTTGATGTATGTGTCAAAGATAATTTAGTCTATGAGATATGACTCACTTGCAGTGATAATATCTGTTAGAAATTATTATTAAAGACAGAGATGAAGCATATTTATATCCACCTATAATAATTTGATTTTTTTCTTCCTCATTTTTATTCTTTGCTTATGAATAATCCTATTTATCACTCAAGCCAGAAATTGAATCTATTGGGAACTGCAAATTGTTTTGGAGAGATGTGTGCTGAACTTTAATTGGTAAGGAGAAAAACTATGTTACCTATTTTTTGTGAGAGCTAATATAAACTTTTCATCACGCTCTTCCTCCATAGTTGCCAAATCCTTATCAAACCTTGGACTAATAATAACACATCGACTTTAATGCCAATTTTGGGAATTACTGGCAGACACTGTTGGTTCCCTGTGCTAGGTCCTTGTATCTCAGCACTCACTTTGTTGCAGCCTATGAGGGACATTTCACTGTCATGCTGAGCTCCCCTAACTCAGTCTTAGGTCTTTTTCTAGACAGCAAAGATGGCGTTCTTGGCCCACAGACAGGTGTGGCATGAGAAGCTGGTGGGAGTGCTCCTGCAGGGGAGGTGTGGGGACTCCAACAGCAGGCAGCCAGGGCTGGTAGGTAAAGCCCCAGCTGCCAGTCCTTCAGGCTGCTACCGGAGGATGTGCAGTATGTATATGTAGAGACTACAGCCTGAGAGGCATGGCTCAGTGGTTGAGTGTCCACCCAACCCAGGAATCAGGAGATTGAAGTTTCTTTCCTCATCAGGGCACATGCCCAGGGTTGTGGACTCGATTCCCATTGTGGGTCATGCAGGAAACAGTCCATCAATAATCCTCTTTCGTCATTGATGTTTCTACCTCTCTCTCTGTTTTTCTTCTCTGAAATCACTATATACAAATACTGACTGGTTGATACTTGATAAGTCAAGTTCTTTATATTAATCACTAGGGGCCTGGTCATGAACTTGTGCAAGGGTGGGGTCCCTTGGCATGGCCTGTGAGAACAGTGACAAAACCAGAGGTCCAATGCCACCTGCAGCTCCTGCCTAGTGCTCCTGCTCACCCCAGCCCTGCTTGCCTGCCTCAGGCTCGTGCCCAGTCGGTCCTGATCTGGAGAGGCTGGTGCTGCCACAGCTGCGCTGTGAACCCTGTGTCTGGCGCTGTCCCGAGGGGGAAACCTGGACACAGGTGGGCCATGGGATGTCTTTGCCAGCCAGGGACCCAGATCCATCCTGCTGACTTTTGTGCCAGTTGTCAGGAGCCACCTGGCTGCCACTTTTATATCATTTCTTCCTTGAGGAGTATCTAGGGTGGGGAAGTGTCTGCGGTGCCCAAGGCCAACTTCTAGGAGGCCTGCCTCACTGGTCCCTCAGTGCCTGGCTCATTCTATGGAAATTGGACCTGCAGGACTACTGAGAGATTGAGTGGCTGCTGCTGAGCTGGTGGGCCACCAGAATGGGTTGGTCAGCTGAGTGGTAGTGGAAGCACACTGACCGCCAGGGGGAAGCTCCTGCATTGAGTGTCTGCCCCCTGGTGGTCAGTGCACATCATAGTGACCAGTTGGCAGGCTGTTCAGTCATTTAGTTGCTTAAGCTTTTATACATATACTAGAGGCCCAGTGCATGAAATTCGTGCATGTGAGGGCCCCTCAACCCAGCCTGCACCCTCTTGTAAGCTGGGACACCTTGGTGAATGTCCAACTGCCAGTTTAGGTCCGATCTGGCCTCTTGCAATCAGGACCGCTGGCTTCTAACTGCTCACCTGCCTGCCTGCTTGCCTGATCGCCCCTAACCACTCGCTGTGGGTTTGTCCAGAAGGAAATCTGGAATGATGTCCAGAAGATTGTTTGGCTATTCGGTCTAATTAGCATATTATACTTTTATTACTGTAGATAGATGTGTAGTCCTCTCTTTAAAGACTCTCTTATCATCCATTGAGCAGACACTCTGCTCTGTTCAGGAATCTTTTAGATTCCTAATGAGGGCACTGGTGATTGATTGTTCCAGTTTATCCCTTTGCTTGGCTTTCTTTCCCAGTGATGAGCTGTGAAAAGCAGGATGTACTCCAAGTGTAAATTTATTGCCTGATTTTTATGTAGTCTAATAATACATATGGCAGAAACAATGCTATCTTTCACTTCACTGTATTCTCTTTCTTGGCATGCAGGAAGATTATATTTCCTTGCTGTTTGATTTTGTCACTGAAATTGCATTTTGGCCAATGAGATGTGAACAGTTATGTGTGCTATTTCTTTTTTAAAATATATTTTTATAAATTTTAGAAAGGAAGGAAGAGAGTGAGAGAGAGAAACATCAATGATGAGAGAGAATCATTGACAGGCTGCCTCCTGCATGCCCCCCACTGAAGATTGAGCCCATAACCCAGGCACGTGCCCAGACCAGGAATTAACCATGACCTCCTGGTTCATAGGTAGATACTCAACCACTGAGCCACACAGGTGGGGCTTGGCCTGGACTTTTAAAAAGAATGCATACATCTCCAAGTCATACTTTCCTTGTTAGAGCAACCCTGCAGGCCAAATATAGATAGTGCAACTGAAAGATAGAGGAAGGTAGGTAGGCTGATTTATTTTCGCCTTTGCACATGTGAGATGTTGATTTTTATTAAGCCTCTGAAATTCCAGGATTTATCTGTTCCGTCAGTTAGAGTTGCTTACTCTAACTAATACATTATGCCATTAGCCCAATCTTTTATGATGAAAAAATAAATAAAAATTAATTTGATCATAGGCTTTAGGATTTCATATTGCTTTTATCAACTTGTCAATAAATGTCCTTATGAGTTCAAAACTCGTCCAGTTCTATCATTAGAGTTGCTTAAATCCTCTAGAGTTTTTGTTCCCCTATGTGCTATTCTAGTCTTACTCTATGTGTACCTCTATGCCTTGAAGGAATATTAGATCCATTTATTATTTTTGTTTCTGAGTTGATTTCTTTCTCAAAATGACACTATGGGTCCTGATTCCTCTCTTCATCTTTTAAATGCCTAGTGTTGACTTAAACAGTCCATTAGCATGGACACTAATTAAGAGACTGATCTTATAACCCTTTAAATTCAATAATTTTATTACTTTAATTCAAATATATGTTAAATCAGTAAAAGCAATCATCAAAGATAATCTGATGTGGAAATAATGTTTTTTTTCATTAGTATCACTGTAAAGTATTTATTTTTAGTGAATATAAACCATGCTTCTTTACTCTGAGATTTGTTAATGCTATTAGCCCAGTTGCCTCAGCTTCCTGAGAAAAAAAATACTGGCACCTCTCAGATTTCTAATTTTAATTTCGCCCTTATATCCTCAGTTTTATATCATACTTACGGCTCTGCTTTCTTCTTTCATTACACACCTCTTTTTTCAGTTATTCAGGATCCTTGTGTAATGCTTCCTCGATTTCTCATCTGGTCTAGATTTTTCTTTTTTCCTCAGTACTACCTTTTCTTGGGAAATATTTTATCATCATAATTTATTTTAATCACTTTTATATAACTCTGTAATAGCATATTAATGGAAGTGACATTTTATTTCTAATTTATTTTGTTAACATCTACTTACTTTGTCTTATGTCCTCTCTATAAGAATCTCTGTGAATTTCACATACATTTGATATTATCTCTCATAAAACTTTCCTAGAGGAAGAGCTTTATTGTATACTAGAGGCCCGGTGCACAAAAATTTGTGCACTTGGGGATGTCCCTCAGCATCGTCTGTACCCTCTAGCAATCTGGGACCCCTCGGGGGATGTCCACCTGCTGGCTTAGGCCCGCTCCCTGGGCAATCGGGCCTAAGCTGGCAGTCAGACATCCCTCTGGCAGCCCAGGGGCCCTCGGGAGATGTCCACTTGCCAGCAGGGAGCAGGCCTAAGCTGCAGTCAGACATCCTTAGCTCTGCTGAGGAGGCAGAAAAGGCTCCCGCCACCACTGCTGTGTTGGCAGCTGTCAGCCTGGCTTGTGGCTGAGCAGAGCTCCCCCTGTGGGAGCACATTGACCACCACGAGGCAGCTCCTGCATCAAGCGTCTGCCCCCTGGTGGTCAGTGTGTGTCATAGTAGCCAATCATTCCCAGTGGTTCTGCTATTAGGGTCAATTTGCATATTACCCTTTTATTATATAGGATTATCTTGTTCTAATCTTCAAATGTTCCGAGGATAATAAGTGTTACCCCTCAACTTAGATTGTAATAATGTCTGGTGCAGATATCATGTTACTGTTGATACTGCTTGTCTTTTCTTTATTGTTTTCAGGAGCGTGTAGTTTCTAGTAAATTATTAATTGTTTATTCAAGCAAATCAAATTAGAATAAATTCATATTTATACAAATGACTCTAATAATCATAGGAACTGACTGTGATGTCAAATTTTTGCACACAAACTAACATTTTTATTTAAAAAAGAGAAAATATAGCACATATTGCATTCCAGTAAAAGGGGCAACTGAATTAGAATATTCTTGGTCAGTAGCACTTCTGAATTCCAGCCCCACATGTCATGGGTCCAAGAAGAGCATTGGTGGTTAATCTCTTAGCTTCTGGAGCCAGGCCTTCTTGATTTAAAACCTTGCTTCCAATGTAGTGCTATGTGATCTTAGGAAGGTATTTAAACTCAGGCTTTGCTTTTGTTTTTCATCTGTAAAATGTGAGTAGTTATTTCATAAGTTCTTGTGAGAATGAAGTATGTTAATAAATGTGGGACATAGTAAGCAGAGAATAACTGTTAACTAATTTCAAATCTGTATTAGTTGTCATACAACTATCTATTCATGAGCACAAATAGGAAACCACATTTGCTCAGGCTACTGTCTGCAAAAGCCTGAGGCAGGGATCCCCAGAATGTTTGGGTTGATTTTGACTTAACAAAACCTAAGAGGAGTTTTTGAAATTTTGGCAGTAGAACACTACTAAGAATTGTTTGGGAGTGGGGTAGGTCAGAAGAACATTTGGTTAAATTACAGGTAATTTTGTACAATATTTACCATGATTAAAAGAGACACTCAAGCATGGTGGTATTTAAAGCCAAAGTCATGAGTATTTAGAAACCATTATCTTCTGCTGTATCATCCTGCTATTTACTGTTTGATCATCTCAAGACTAAGAGAGGTGTGCTCATGCATCCTCTTATACTCAAGTGTTTTTTCTAAAGTACAACAGATGGCTGTAACTATTATCCTAGTGGCCTCTCCTTCCATCATGCTGGGAAATTGGGACATTGGGAGATGGATGTGTAATTTCTATCAATGTCCATGGTGTAAATATTCCTGTGAGGCACAAGGGAAAGCCACTAATGGTTTAACAACTGGCTTGTGAAACGCCAGAATATTTACCAATGGGCTCATGGGAACCAGTTAGTGCAGCTTTCCCCTCCCCTGGCTGATATTTTGCTTTGCCTATAGTATATAAGCTTTTCAGGTTCAGAATTCCATAAATGTGAACAGGAGCAGTTTCCCCTAATATCCACTTCAACTTGTGTAATTCTTGAGGGACCAAGAAAGAATTTGTGTCATTTCTGATGGGATGAAAACAACCTTCCAGCAAAGGGATACTTGAAGATTATTCTTCAGACTTTTTCATGTGTCCTATCATTAAAAAGCCCGCAGCGTAATTACAAAGCAAGCTTCAGCTTTTGCCACCAAGACCTGGGACACAGGGATAAGGGTGGTATCTGCTGTTTCCCTTCCGTCCCCCGTGGGCTACAGAAAACACAAGGAAAAATAATGGAAGTAGAGAAGATTAGAATAAATTCATTCAAACTGCCTAGCACAGCTTGGCCTTTCCTCTCCAATATGCCTGCAATTCTCCCTGAAGCATTCTGAGGAAAACTTTGAAACAATTAAAATGCAATTTAATGCATTGCACCTGTCTTACTAGACTCGCTCACTGCCACCTTTTACTGACTCCTTTCATTTTTCTATTCCCTTTATCCATTTATATTTTAAACAGAACATTGCCTTTAGACAGAATAGGCGTTGGTGATAACAACACAATAATAAAAACACTATTATTATTTCTGTTTATATTATAACAATAAAAACTCTGGAGGCAAAGATTGTTGCAGTATACTTACCTAATTACCCCACTTACAATGGGGGAGGTCTGCTGTCCTTTCTAGAAAGACAGAAATAATCCCAAATGTCTTGCTAATTTATCAAAACGTGCACAGGTTACATTTCATTTGACATCCCACAGGTGGAGAGAAATTAGTGCTAAACTCTGCAAGAAAAAAAAAATGATGCCGTCCTGAGATTCCCAACAGCAGCTGGCTTCCTCACGGTCATGGTTCAGACTTTGCTTAGAGATTTTAGTGAGTGCCATGTCGCTTGGTCTTCTTTTATCTGAGTACTACAGTGACACACTTACTGCTTCTGAGTGCTGAGGCTGAAAACATCAGTTTGTTTAAGGGCTGAAGGAATAATGCTAGATAAATCATGCTGTTGTTCTATACACATAATACTGTTCTCTGAATAACACAGGGCACTTGGGACATGTAACCTTGCAAATCCTTGTGATAGTCTGATTAAACTAATTAGATACGGTGTCACTAAAAGAAGGAGTAAGGTCTCAGGAGAGGTGGTCATTTCCCAACTCTCCCCCAATGTTCAAGCAGAGACAGGAGTGATCTTTTAGGATTCCCTTGGGAGGGTGAGCCAGTCCTGACTAAAGAAATAGGACAGGATTGGGAGGGTGGGGGGAATCACCTAAGACAACATTCATTGATATGATTGCTTTGAAATATACATCGAATGAGAAAATCAATATGTTAAAAAACAATGAGTTTCATTCAGAGTCTTAATTTTGGTGAAAACCATCTATTGATAATTTGTTGGGTAAAACCAGAAAAGTCGAGATAAAAAAAATAAACTAATGTGACCCAAAATAACCCACCCACAGCTACCTTCAATTATTTGGTATGTTATATAAAGCATCAAGTGAGGTACTTCAGAAATTAAAAAATAATTTTATGTTTAAATGGTTTTTAATGGTGATCAAAGACATTAAATGTTCAAACTAGCATGCCTCCAATTGCAAAGCCATCTCTCAGCAAATACATTATTGCAGTGCTTAGCTTAGCATGTGCTATGGTCAGTATCACTGAAGGACAATTTTCTGTTCTATTTGGTATAGATAACGTCAGTTCTTCCTCATTACAACAGCATTACTCGAGCCCGCAGGATCCAGCTAGCATTATCCTATAAATCAGCAATGAATATTCCTTAAAAACATGCAAGTTCTCTTCCATCCTTAGCAATGCCCAGATCAATTTTCAGGAGTCATTCTGACTGAAGAATCTGATTGCATCTTAAGAGGTTAAAACTCCTCTGGCAAGATACGCTGATTTATTGGTTTTAAAATAGAAATGGAAATTCTAAGTGCTGGATCAGCAGGAGGAAGGCACAGAAAGCTAGTGACCTTCAGGACTCTCTTAAGATTCAGTGTTAAGGAGGCCCTGAGCCCAACCTCAAAGAAGAAAGTGGCTCCTTAAACTTTATACGGGCTTTGGCGCTCTCAGCTGCAAATCCTGGCACGAGACTTTCGGCTCAGGGTTGGCTATGTGGTGCTGCTGCCGAGTTGAACAAACTCGGGAGGTATAGGTAGATGTGAACGCCATATTTTAGATTATAAAAATCGTTTTCCCTAGAACAAAATTTCAATTTGACTTTTGTGCTGCATAATGGTGCAACATGGTAGCCCTACTTGGGCACACTTCACTGACGTCCCTCCACATTCTTTATGACTTGCCTAAACCCCACCACCCTGAAATCTTTTCCTTACCATTCTATCTCTCTCTCCCCTTTAAACATGTCATAATGTCTAATTTCAAATGTGATTTCGTATATAGTTGATATATTTCTTGTCTGCACCACTAGATTATTCTCTAACTGAAATAATTGCCTTATAATTTCAAATATTCACATTTTGGGCCCAATGTTTTCTAAGGATTTAGAAAGTAATCCTGCATTAACTCCTGTTTGCTTGAGCCTGTTAAGGAGTTAGAAGTAGCCTACATCCTCAAGAATCCAGTGCTATTTTGGTGCCTTACTGCAAGCACGTCTTCTTTCTCGTATGGTAATGCTTTTCTTTGCTTCTTTGGAAAAGTCATACTTAGCCTCAAAATACAACTCAAATGCTATATCTGTGCCCTGAGGCAGTGCTCATCACTTCATTATCCTCTTTGATTTAAATACTACCCCATGGCAATCTCTATTGCTTCATGCATTTATATGTTTCTCTTCTCCATTAAACTTTGCACTTGCTATGGGAAAGGGTTATATTTTATTAACTTTGCATTCAATGCAATTAGTACAATGCCTGATATTTAATAGGGCCTTGTGAATATTTTTAATACATTAGTGAATTGCATAGATGGAATTAATAAAAATGAAATATAAAAGAAAAATATGGCAGTGGTACCGGTGATGCTGGGTTTTAGATTCTTTCTATTTCTGAACTTTCGGAATAAACACACACAGCAATGCTCATTCCCAAATCTAACAGATAATAAGGCATGAGCTGTGTTTCCGTGCTCTGAAAGCTAAGTGCTCCATGGAAGAAAATAAAATTGTAATTCAGATTTTGGAATAAACACACACATCGTTTTGCAATCCCTTAATATTCATAGTACTTCATTAGTGTTAGGCAGAAATGAATTGAATATTAGAGCCTCCATTTTTAAGAGGTTCGCTACGTAAATGGTTTTACAAACATTTTTTTTAAAAGCTTAAGTAAAGTGGTATGAAATCCTGGGTCATAGCTTGCTAACCTTTGATTTATAGGATAATTAAATGATCCCAAGCAATAGCCAAAAATTAGAAAAAAATAATTCAATATATTGACTAATAAATAGGTTTTAGTCATTTTTCAGCTAAGACAGCTCTTGTTCGTTTGCAAAGAGATGGAGTATATTGGCAGCAGTTCATAATCTGCTCCTGTTCACAAACCTACTGTCTACAGCAAGAGCAGAGTGTCCTTTTTGGATTCCTTTGGCAATTCAATATGTAGTCACTGTCAACCTTTGGCAGGGGTTCTGAACACCCAAAACCACAAGTCTGGACCGTCAGTTAAACACTCCATCTGGAAACCAATAAGCGTGGGTCTCCACCCCTGGCGGCTATAATAACTCAGAGCTCTGACCACACAACACTTGAGTCTGGCTGTTCCATGGGTCACACTTGGAGCCCTGCCAGGCTTCCACCCCAATGGACAGGTGCTGCCACGGCAGCCACCTGGCTAGAGACCTATGCCCACCTCTCCACCTGTGGATTGTGCCAGTGACCAGGACTTTACACCGAATACTCATCCCACTTGCTGCTATTGAGTAAGCGCCCCCTCTCTGTGTGTAACCTGCTTGTGACTCTCTTGGCTGATTGGGGAGGTCTCCCTTCATAAAGCCAGCGTTGTGAAGAGACACAAATGTGTGTGAGTGATTCTCTCAGGGACACTCCCTTGCTCATACACTTACAAATGTTGGAACTTTACAACAGGTAACAAAGCTTTGAAGGAGCAAGTCTCATCTCAAATTAAGAGTTCACAGGGATTCAGCCACATCTTTATTATGATTGCTGTAACCTGGTACATCCCACTCCTTCCCTCAAAATGAAAGAAACAAATCGGCGAGAGTATCAATTCATGCTAGATAGCAACACAGCACAGCATTATCTATATACATAATTTTAATTTTTTTGCATCCACTACTACATCATGGGGTAAAGAGGAAGTAGCTTTTATGTATGTGAATTGTGGCAGGAGAGTAAGAAGCTAGGAAAATCCCTAGGCAAGTGGAATGGAGAAACTGAGACAAGAAAATTAAACAAGGCCAGCTTGTGAATCACAAGACCTTATCTTCCTCAAGCAAGGACACTTGATGGAGAGCAAATGGCTTATACCTTCCCGCCCTAATCAGAAAATACACAGCTTAAATCACTCTGACTTAGGAAAATAGAGAACAAAGACCCAATTCATGCCACTTGTGCCAACTAAACCCAAGGGCAAATAAAGTCTGGGAGACAAACAACAAAACCCCAAAAGCATTTGGATGTTATCACTTGGGGGATGTTAGGAAAGAAAGATAGCTGCTGGACAGGAGAAGGGGAAGGGGAGAAAAGGGGGAGTTTAACTCACCCACTGAACAAAGAAGTCAGCTATCATAAGACTTGCAAACAAGGTGCACCCAAATTCCCTGTCCCTGTAAACTCTGTCTTCCGGTTGCAGCTCAGGTACACCATGATCTTGACAGAAAATACATTGTTCCATGTACAGGCATGTATACACTGAGTGGCCAGATTATTACGACCGCCTGATGTTTGTAGGCAAATTAGCCGTACACTACAAGGTGTTTGAACAGGCCTTCGGCTTCCATATCCCAGATCTCAATCCGATTGAGCATTTGTGGGATGAAGTTAAAAGAGCCATTAGGCAGATGGTTTCACAACCATCAAATCTCACAGAATTGGACAGTGCCATTCATCAGGCATGGTGTCAGATTCCTCGCATCACCTTTCACCATCTCACAGAGTCAATGCCAAGAAGAATCTCTGCAGTATTGAAGGCAAAAGGTGGCCCAACGAAGTACTGATGGGGTGGTCATAATAATCTGGCCGGTCAGTATAAATATATATATGCTTTTCTCGTGAGACCTGAATACTGTCCCAGCATGTAAGCCTCTGTACACATCAAGAAGACAGTTTCTTCCATGAACATTAAGGTGTTTGACGTCTAATAAAAAGAAAAAATCATGGAAGTGAGGGTTTGGGTAATTGGTGACAATAAAAAAAGGTCACTGACTAACCTAAATGGATCATAAGGAAATATTTTCTTTTGATATATTCAAAGTCTTGCTTTTTTCTCATATTTTCCTTGTTTTTACTTTCTTATGCTTCCACCAATATTTTCTCTTTTTAAATATCACACCAATTTTCCTTTATAGCTTTCATGAGTTTGTAAAGTATATATTTTTTCATACTGAAGCCAATATTATTATGATTTTTTATATATATGACTCAGCAGCTAAATCAGTGTGAATGTAATTCTGGGAATCACCTGCCAGGAGTAGGAGGTAAGAGGTGTGAGTCCTGCAGCTTGAACAGCTGTTGAAGCAGTGCGCATTTAGTGGGACACATAAAACTTTGTCTTGTGTTCGTTAAGCGGCAGTTGATTGCATTTACACAGTGAAATGGAGCTGAGGATGACAAGGTATAAGAGAGCAATTGGTGGGCACCATTACATCCTTCCAAATGTGCCCCCTGAAGTGCCCATCAAATGACCGAAGTTTCCTAGGTTCACTTATCAAAGACAAGTTTCGTTCGCAAGTGTTTTGACTGAAAAATGGTGATAATATCAGGCAAAACATTTTTTAAATGATTTTGTCCTGACTTCATTCATCCTTCCCTTCATTTCTTCATCATCCATTCATGTAGTCAATACTAAATGAATAATAATTTTATGATAACTTTCTCAGTGCCTGAAATTGCACTTTATAAACATGGTCCCATCTGCCAGAAGTTACAAACCACAGAGAAAGACAGACAGTAAATCAATAAGAGGACACATAGATGTATAATTACAAATTCTGATGGCTGTTATAAATGATAAGAGGAGTGTTCTATGAATAAAATGAAGACACCTGAGTGAGTTCATAAAAGCAATATTACATAGTGATATTAAGAGCCTGTCCTCTGAAGTCTACTCGTGTTCTGCCACTTCCAAGATTTGTGATGATGGGAAAAATGTCTAATTCCCTTGTATATCATTTTTCTATCTAGAAAATGGTAATGACATAGTATTTGCTTCATAGAGTCATTTATGGGTGAAAAAAGTAATATGTAAATGTAAGTCAATTTCTTATTACAGTGAGTGGAAAGGTTAGTAAGTTCTCAATAAATACCAGCTCTTATAATTCAGATCATCAGGGAAGGCCTATATAACAAACTGATGTACATTTTATGTTTATGTTTTTAGGAAGATGTGATATGTTAATTTGTGTTTGTCGTGGTGCATCTCACATAAAATGAGAAAGGGCTTAAACTTTCTGGTACTCCTTTCTTAATGACAGAGAAAAATACCACTTTCCCATGTGGGTTGGCCAGTGATTCACAGGGAATTTCACGATAATTAATTAATTAATTAATCAATTCATTAACTTATTGCTTATTATTATTTTTAAAGAACAGTTCATTGATTTTTAGAAAGAGACACATTAATGTGAGGGAGAAACAATGATTGGAAGCCTCTGCACTCCCCCTACCGGGGATGAAGCCTGCAATGCCAGCCTGTGCCTGTGTGATCAAAACAGCAATTTCTTGGTGTGCAGAATGATGCCCAACCAACTGAGCCACACCAGACAGGGAGATCATTTTACCTTTAATGTTACAAATTAATATAAATCTCACTGCAAGACCCAATGTTTGCTTCCATTTAATTTTTTTTGTTTTGTTTTACTTTTTTAAATAGGAATTTTTTTGGCCTAAGAGTTTTCCTTTATTTGTTTTTATTGTTTTGTTTTTGCACAAGAGTTTTATTATAAACCCAAAAATAGAACAAAGTTTATGATTCCACTGTATAAAATAGATATTAATTATTATTCTCCAGACTAAATTGGTCAAATCATGTAAAATTTGCATTATGAAAAGCTGGCTTATTAGGAAAATGCCTATATTTGAAAGTGAGCAAAATTTTGAGAACTTCCCATGTAGAAACATTAGTAAGCCTTGGGCAGTCATCATGCAAGCTTTGAAATTCCCTTAGTAGGAATTTGATGCAAAATGTTAGGCCACTGAGAACCATTTATTCTGGAACCTGATATTTGCTCTGTTAAGAATTTTTGTATACTGATAGTCTCAAAGGAGTTTTTCTAACATTTCCAATTTCCTACACTGTATAATTTAAGGATATATTTGTTGCCTAATATGTTTTCTTCTGGAAGAATTCTCAATTCCCAGATCCTCTTGCTAAGTGAGATAAGGAAGCACTTTGATATCTAGACTGTCTGGCTCAGTTTATATACATTTTCTAAATGGAACTTGAGTGGCCTGGAGACTATTCCTTTGCAATGACCCAACTTAAAGCTCACGCCCTGGGAATAATTCGTACATTCATTCACTTAGAAAATTGGTTGATGAAGTATTGATTTTCAGTATATCCATAGCTTTTTCTTCTATGGGACTCATAATTTGTTTATTTGATTACTTACTTATTTTGCCTTGGGTTTTGATTCTTATATGCCCTAATCTCTCACATCAATTATAGTGTGTAAAGGTTCCTGTGCAAACATAAATGTTTTCAATGTGTTTGTGATACTTATTTATTTAGCTGAAGTTAATTGCAAAAAAAAAAGGTAACTCTGGAAAAGGGACTTTGTGCTTGGTAAATTCAGAGATAAATTAGAGGAAGATATAGACATATAATAAATATAAGATCCATAAAAGCAAAGGCTAATGCTGGTATTCCTCACACCACCTACATAGTGCCTATCGCGTGATAGCGTCTCAGTATATACCACAAATCAGTTGAATTAGCATTATGCCCCCAATTCACTCTTTTTAGACCATTCCTTTAATGGGAAACTGAAGGAAGTAAAATTTATTTTCAACAATGCTGTTTGTATTTTTAAAAATAAATTTTATTGATTTTTAGAGAGAAGAAGAGAGAAAGAGAGGGAGAGGGAGGGAGACATCAATGTGAGATACAAACATCCATCTTCTGCCTTCCACCTGCACCTCACAAGGGATCAAACCCAGAACTGGAATATGTGCCCTGAGCAGGAACCGAACCCTCCGCGTTTTGTGTAGAGGATGATGTTCTGACCAACTGAGCTACTGAGCTACACTGGCCAGGACTGTTGTTTGTGTTTTTAAAGACACCTATGAAATAAAAGCTCAATGGGTAAAAACAACAATTTGGCTTACTATATTCTGCCCATTGAAACAAAAGGGAAAAATAAGCAAACCAAAAAACTTTAAATTGAGCATGGATTAATCTCCTTTCCTTCCTCCCCCACCCTTTTTTTCTTCTTTTTATCTAAGAACTACATTGTTAATTTCTTTTCCTATAAAGGGTACTCTTTTATGGTCAGAAGAGCATCTAAGATTTGAATTGCAGAGAAAAAAATGTTAACAGGTGTCGGACGTCTTGATCAGGTTGAAATAATCGTGCATCAAAAATTAAGTCCCTTAAAACATTTCAGACTAAAATAAAACAAGTCATGGCCAGTCTTTGCCTTCTCACTTTGGGTTAGAGATGATCACACCCTCAGACTCTTGGTCACCAAGTCCTTAATAAAAGGTCCAACAATACTCACTGCCAGGCACCGAGAACAGAGCTCTGAGCAGAGCATTAGATTGCGTCACACTCTGAAATTGTCCCCCTTTCTGAGTAAGTTTATAGTGACCATTTTATTAGTCAATTGATTCAATAAAATATCTCAAATAACTATAGATTGGTGAGTGAAAAACAAAGTCCCTGTTTTCCTGGAGCTACTAGAGGAATCATACGGTATGCAAATAAACAGTATCAGCTTGTGACATAGGCTATTGGAAGCATTAAAGCGGGCTTAGGACACAGGAACAAAGCGGGCTTAGGACACAGGAACAAGAAGCCCGCAGGGTGCGGATGTGGCCACTATGATAGTGGAAGGCCTCGCTGAGCTGGGAGGTGACTGTGATGGCTTTGATGTATTCACATTGCTAAGCTATAGTCCTCACTTTTTCAACAGTAATCTAGATTTTCCTATGAAGAAATTGTGCAGATACAATTAAAATTTCTTATCGGTTGACTTTATGTAAAAACGACGATGCTGGATGAGCCTCACTTTATCAGTTGGAAGGCTGTAAAGCAGAGTCGAGGTTTTCCTGAGACACAGGAGCTCTTCTGCTTGTGGACAACAGTCTCACGCCTGTGGAGTTCCCGTTGACTCATGCTTTTCCCTCCTGGTGGGCTGCCCTACAAACTTGGACTTGCTAAGCCAGTTCTCCCTCTCTCTCTCTCTCTCTCTCTCTCTCTCTCTCTCTCTCTCTCTCTCTCTTTCTCTCTCTTTCTCTCTCTCTCTCTCTCCCCCACCCCTCCCTACACACACACACACACACACACACATTTTTCTGCTACTTTTCTGATAGAACTCTAAATGTTTATATATTGACACTTTTCTCTCTCTAAAATATTTCTCTATAGATATAGATGCTTTCTCTTTGTGTGTATATACAGAGTAGGGCCAAATAGGTTTACAGTTCTGCGTAAACATTTTTTGTTTATTTTTTATATTATTATAGTCATAAACTGCATGTCTTTTTCCATAGGGACAACTATAAACCTACTTTTATCCCACTCCTGTATATCTTCTCTCTTTATTTTATTTTCTGTTGCTTCTCTAGCTGAATTCTAAATGATATGTTAAAATTTTAAGTGAAGTCCTCAGTGAAATGGGGACAGTAGTCTCTTTAGGGCTTCAGGCAGATTATTGAATGTGGAGAAGTAAGGAAGTCCTTCAGCAGAAGTGAGAATTTGAGGAAGAGGGGAAAAGGCCCGCTTCTAACCGGAATCCATGGATGGGAAGGTTGAATATTGAGGGGTTTTTTGTTTGTTTGTTTCTTTGATTTTGCTGGTGTGGGAAGGGAGTTGTATATTGTTAATGCAGAGAAAGAACAGAACTAGTTTTTGTAGGGCTTTGCAAGCAATAGAAAGAGATTTAGATTTCATTTGGGTCTAAGGGAAGGTCATTGGAGGATTTGAGCAGTGAACTGATGTGCTTAGATGTGTACTTTATAAGATTACTCTGCTGCTATACGAAAAACAAGCCTTAGGGGTCATGATCAGCACTAGGAAGACCTGGGAGGAAGCTGTCACAGTGGGTGACAATATCTGGGCTAGAGTGGTGGCAAATGAAGTGGCAAAAGTGGATGTTTTGGGGATATGTCTGGTGATGAGTTCACAGGGCTTGTTGGATTGGATTTTATGATAAGCAAAATCAAGGGATCAAGTACTAAAAGGCATTTTTCCTAAGAAGCTAGATGAATGGCAATATTATTTGCAGAGAACAGGAAGGCAAAGTTGGGGCAGAAGGTGAGAGGCACTGTGTCCAGGGAAGAATGGGCGGCTCATCTCTTGGTACAGGAGAAAAGCCTGAATGTTGTGCCCCAGATGCAAATAGATGGGGAGGTGTGGTTTTAGTCCTGGTCCATTGAGTCTGTGTTTCTATGAAATTAAAATAAAGGAGGGGGGGAGCCATCTTCAATTGCAATAGTGTTCACAAATGCGAAAAAGTGCTTCAGAGAGCAGCCACCAGAGCAAGCCTCAGGGCAGGTGTGTGCTCAGGGAAAGGGGCTTGCTTTCTTAAGCAGATGATGGAAACAAAGCTGATGCTGCAGAGGTAGGTGGGAGTAATTGCACGCAAACTCCCTGAAAATCTGTCCGTTCAGTCTGTAAGAGGACAGCCTTCTGGCTGGAGCTGAATCTGGAAGAACTGTGAATGGCAGGGTCTTCCCACTCAGCACCACAGAGGTTTCCGTCGGTGTCTTCCTGGAGCCCGTATCACGCAGCAGGTTTGCACTGTGCACATACCAGCCATGGGCCAACCTCATTCAGTCCCTGTGGATTCTCCTTCTGCAGTCAGAAAATTATTGTTCACCCAGATGCCTAAGCAAGTATCTCCCCTCTGTCTTATCCCTTCAAGTCAATCAACAAATCATAGCAGCACTTGAAACTTCTCCTCCTAACTTGCCATATTCTCTGTCTTGGCATTCAGACCACTCTCATCTGCCATTGATATTGTCTCTATCTGCATCATCTCCAAACTTGTTGCATCCAGTCTTCAATCCTTTGTTATTTTTCACTTTCTACAGCTGGAGTCATTGTTCTGAAATGCTTAGCTAATGCCATTACTCCTCAATTTAAAACTCTTAATGCATTTCAAGTGCTTCCAGAATAAAGTGCAGCCTCTTGCCACAGCTTCCAGTGTCCTTGTGGTCTGGCTTGACCTCCCAGTCCCTGTCTATACCTTGTTACTACCTAGGCCTTGCGTTCTCAGTGCTGGACAACTGGCATTTCTCCAGTGCACTGTGCTGTACCAGCCGCTGCACAGGTCCACATTTGGCTTGGACGTGTAACCTTGTACTACTCATTTGATAGGTCTCGGTCATGCCACCTCCTCTGAGAATCCCTCCTTGATGATACACTGGCTGACTTTCCTCTGCTCCTAACGTCTTCTATGCTTCTTCTGATAATAGTACTTATCAATCAGGCTTGAAATGGTTTGTTTTCGTGTCTGTCTCCTCTACTAGACCAAGTTCCCTGGCAGAAATAGTGTTTTGTTGGGATGTTGTTGTGTTTGCATCACCACTGGGTTGTGAGGGACTAGCATAGTATCAGGCACAGATTATGAGCCATAGGGCCAAACAACACCAGTGCCTGGAAGAGCTTAGCCAAAGATGATGAAGATCAGCTCTGACTTCACATGAAAACACTCTGCTCCGACCCACCCACACAGACATTTCTAGAGATATTTACAAATAGATTTGATGGTGGTCCTTTCTCTTGGCATGAAAAGGAGTTCTTTTCAACAGATCTAAGGACAATTTGTTTAATTGAAAAATTAAGGTCCACATACTTGTGGGCTCAGGGAACATTTGGATTAAAGGTGATTTTATCTCATTAAAGATGATTTTTATCACATCTGACTTGCTCTGGTTCCACCATTGCACTCTCCCAACACCATTGTTGCCATTTATAGATCAGACCCCTAGACAAATGCATATGTGTATGAGCCCTGGTTAAGAGTATAGCTTAGCTTCTTTTATAAGAGTTTTCTATGCCTCTTGATAATTTAAAGAGAGCCCTGCCCCTATTTATGTACTAAAGAACATTCTATTACATTCAAGATTGCTTTCTTTGCTCATCGTATATGGAAAACCTCTAGGGACACTGAGATCAGCCCATCCAAGATAACCCTTTTATTAATTCAACAAACAGGTTTTGAGCCCCTATTATATTCCAGGCTGGCTCTGGGGATATAGCAATGAATAAGACAAGCCAGGAAAATGGTCTCCTGCCAATTACAAACTAGGAGGGGAGGCTGGTACTGTATAAGTAAAAGTGTGTTGTGTTTAGTGAAGGAAAATAATGTAGCACACAGAAGCATATGTGGAGGGATGGGGAAGTCTTCTCTGAGGAAGTGATGTGTGGACTGCAGTAGATGAAAGGATAGGCACTGAGTATTGAAACACATTCAGAAGGCCCTGTTTTTCTCAGCCTCATGAAGGAATCTTCACTCCTGCCCTGCGGCTGGCTGTTAAGTTGCCTTGTCTTGCTGATTCTATATTCATAGTCACTGAATGTTGGGTCATGTTGTCAAAGTGGTGGGAACTATTGCTATGCAGCAGCCTGAAAGCTCCAAAACTGTGCTATGGCTCCATGAGAGCTCGATGAAAGGAAACCGTTATAGCAAACATAGAGGCACTGCAACCTTACCTACACTTAATCCAAGTCAACAGACTGTGATGCCACCACTGCTGTTGCTGCTAGTGCCACCTATGGTTTAGAGTTGCCTAAGACGTGGCCAGTACTTACCACTGCATTGAAGATAGTCCATTTCTCATCTATTTCATTGCCCTTGCCAAAGAAAGTGTTATGTGAAATGCCTTTTAAGTTCATTTGCTTTTGAATTTAAGACTTCCTTGAGACCACTAAGATGTGAGTGTATGGGGATAGAGGTGGGTGCAAAGGACAAGTCTACAGAGTGGATGCCATATTATACTCAACATTGGCCTTCATTCAAACATGAGGCACTGCAACTGGGCTAGATTTTGAGACTAACTTCCTTCATTTATGATTTATGAATATACTAGAGGTCTGGTGCATAAAATTCATGCACTTGGGGGTCCCTCAGCCCAGCCTGTGCCATCTCGCAGTCTGGAAGCCCTTGAGGGATGTCTGACTGATGGCTTAGGCCTGCTCCCCACAGTTGGACATCTTTAGCGCTGCCACAGAGGTGGGAGAGGCTCCCACTATCACCGCTGCACTCACTAGCCTTGAGCCTGGCTTCTAGCTGAGTGGTGCTCCTCCTGTGGGAGCACACTTACCAACAGTGGGCAGCTCCTGCATTGAGCATCTGCCCCCTGGTGGTCAGTTTGCATCACAGCGACCAGTCATTCTGCAGTTTGGTCAATTTGCATATTAGCCCTTTATTAGATAGGATTGATATTGGAATCAAATCATACTAAGCTTTTGTGAGTTTCACAGGAAATGCTTGATGCCATAGTTGCAGTAGTAGAAAGAAACAACCAAAGCCATATCCATGAAAGACAAATTGTTATTTAGGGGAATGTGCTACATAGACACCTTCATTTAAATGATTGATACCCTATAAACATAAAGCTTTTTATAATAGGCAAGCAGCCAAGGCCATGCATTCAAGAACATCTTTAGAAGATTCTTTTTAAATAATATACCTGCATTCATGCTTCAGAGATTCAACCTATAAAATGGTGAGGCACTTATGAATTATTTTAAAGAGATTTTGATATACTAATCAGCTAAATACATACATCTGGTGTCAGTGTAATTATTATTCAGAACCATTTAGATCTGATTGGCTCATTGAAAGTTTTGTTACATAAATCTGAAATAACAGATTCACTACCTAACACTATTCATCCCTAATTTTTTTCATATATTAATGTCATTATAACATGTCCTTTCTGGACTAGTAAAATTGGGAGTTATCATTTTTGCTCTTCTTAAACATTATCTCTTATACAGTATGTTTTACCAACACTTTGTTACTACTGCTTCAGAGATGGGACAATTTTTCTGGGGAAGAGTCAAGATTTTTCTTTTTTTCAACTTTTGTAATAAAAGAAAATCATGTATCAGGAGCAGAAGAGATTATTCCCAATATAAACCTCTATTTTGAGAAAGCCCTGATCACTTTCAAGTGAACTATCCACACAGTTTCTTGATTAAACTGAAGCAATGGATAAGCTGGGTAATTGTTCAGGGTATTGACTTTCTATCTCACAAATCTTTGGGTCTCCCAAGTTGCCATGCAATAACCCTATGCTTTCTTGATTTGCTGCTACAAAGTTCTTGCGTTGCTCAGAGTGAAGGTCCTTTTTGGATTGCATAAGATTGGGTGAGGTATAGAAAATGGATAAGAAATGTTTACTTATTCGCCACATCTAACTCCTACTTAAAATGCTATCAAATTTACATTCTAATCACTTTATTACCTTCCTCAATAAATTTTCTTTTTTAAAAAATAAATCTTTATTGTTCAGATTATTATAGTTATTCCTCTTTTCTCCCCTTAGCTCCCTTCTACCCGGTTCCCACCTCACCCCATGCCCTTTCTCCTCCCCACTGTCCTCTTCCATAGGTGTAGGATTTTTGTCCAGTTTCTTCCCACACTCCCCACATACCCTTCCCCCTGGGGCTTGTTGGTCCACTCCCTTTCTATGTCCTTGATTCTATTATATTCACCAGTTTATTCTGTTCACCAGATTTTTTATTCACTTGATTCTTAGATTCACTTGTTGATAGATAAGTATTTGTTCATAATTTTTATCTTTACCTTTTTCTTCTTCTTCCTCTTCTTAAAGGATATCTTTCAGCATTTTATATAATACTGGTTTGGTGGTGATGAACTCCTTTAGCATTTTCTTGTCTGTGAAGCTCTTTATCTGACCTTCAATTCTACATGATAGCTTTGCTGGGTGGAGTAATCTTGGTTGTAGGTTCTTGATATTCTTGCTATACTTTGAATATTTCTTGCCACTCCCTTCTGGCCTGCATAGTGTCTGTTGAGAAATCAGCTGACAGTTGTATGCATACTACCTTATAGGTAACTGTTTTTCTCTTCCTGCTTTTAAGATTCTCTCTTTGTCTTGGAATTTTAATTATGATGTTCTTACTGTGGTCCTCTCTGAATTCCTCTTGTTTGGGGTACTCTGAGCTTCCTGGACTTGTAAGTCTATTTCTTTCACCAGGTAGGGGAAGTTTTCTGTCATTATTTCTTCAAATATGTTTACAATCTCTTGCTCTCTCTCTTCTTCTGGCACCCCTATAATTCTGATGTTGGTATGCTTGAAGTTGTCCCAGACACCTTACACTATATTAATATTTTTGGATTCTTTTTTCTTTTTGCTTTTCTGGTTGGGTGTTTTTTGCTTCTTCCTATTTCAGATCTTTGACTTGATTCTTGCAATCTTCTAGTCTGCTGTTGGATCTCTGTATAATATTCTTTATTTCAGTTAGTGTGATTAATTTCTGATTGGTCCTTTTTTATATCTTTTAGGGTCTTACTAAATTTATGTGTTTTCTAGAAAATTCTTGAAAAATCTTATAACTATGGTTTTGAACTCTATATTCAGTAGTTTGCTTTCCTCGATTTCTTTGTCTTTTCCTCCATGTTTCTTTGTCTCTGAATTTTGGCTGCTTCCCTGTGTTGGTAGAGTGGCTTTATGTGCTAGGTGTCCTTTAGGGCCCAGTGGCTCAGACTCCCCAATTACCTGAGGTGGACACTTTTGGTGTACCCCTTTGTGGGCTGAGTGCACAGTCTTGTTGTAGTTAAGCCTTGATTGCTGTTGGTATCACTGGGAGGAATTGAACTCCAGTCCAATTGGCAGTGAGGAACAGCTGTGTCTTCAATGGGAGAACTGTTGTGCAGGGGACACCCTTATGGGGCAAGACTTGCTTCAGGGGATTTGGTGTTCACTGAGTCTGCCTCTTGAGTGTGTCAATCATGCGTGTGAAGAGTTGTAATCTGGTATGGTCTCACACTGAACACTGGGTAAACTGGCTCTTGGATCTCCAAGGAGATGCAAAGTCAGCCACTGCCTGAGACCACCCAGAAGGAGCAACAGAGAGATCTGCAGATTCCTCCTCTTTGTTTTGGGTTTGGAAGTGCCCAGATGAGGTCCAACTGTGAAGCAATGCAGGCTGCTGCTGCAGGGCCTTAGGCCTTCTTTTGGAAGCTTTGGAGCTCTCTGATCCAGCTGCAGTTTGTTAGGTTTTAGGTTGCAAAAGGACAGGCCATTCATATACAAAAGCCGCTGTGCACAGCTTGGGTGAGGTTGTAAATTGGGTGGGGTAGGGTCTCAGGGAATCACCAAACAGCAATGGCTGCCAGTCAGCCCTGACCCAGAGAGTTCCCCAGGTATCTGTGTCCTGTGGCCTCATGCAGGAACAATAATCGCTGTGAGCACCTCTGAGAGAAAGCTGCCCTCATGTTCTGGCTTGATGCCAGACAGTCCAGTTTCTCCCTGTATGAGTCTGGGTCCTAGAGTCTCACCTGGAACTGGAGTTCAGAGCAATTGGGAGCTTGTATCTCCCTCCTGACTGAAAAGAAAACAATAGCACACCCAGTTGCCAGCCCGTTTTGCATGTGCCTCCACACCTCCACACTTCTGCACCCCTGCACCCCCTACCAGCCTCAATGTGCTTTTTTCTTTCCTTCTAGTCATAGAGCTTCCACTCAGCCAGCTTTCCCATGGTTCTGGATGGTCAATGTTTTGTCTTTTAGTTGGAGTTTTGATGTGGTTGTGAGAGGCAGCAAGCACAGGTGTTTTCCTATGCCACCTCCTGGTTGTTCCTTCAATAAATTTTCTATACTAATTATTTTGAAACATTATTCTCAGTTAGCATTTTGGACTATTTACAGCTGTTTCAAAATCTAATCAATTCCAGATTTTCCACAGTTTTATTTGTGACCCTTTGTTTTTAAATTCTTAGTTAAAACAATCAATAACAATCAAAACCAGTTTGTTTGTTTGTTTGTTTGTTTTTTGCATTATCTGATGTGTGTGTGTGTGCACACATTCAATGCTGTTTGGGAAAAATGATGAGCCTCATGAAGTGACAGAGAATTAAAAATAAAGGCACTGATTTTATCTCTTCAAATTGCTTAAGAATAGAAATATAGGGCAGCAAAGGATAAAAAATAAGTTAATTTTATCTAAAGGAAAACATGCTGGTCTATCTTAATCTCAGTTTATATGATTAAGCCACTCAAATTAGCAGGAAGAAGAAGAAAGATGTAGAAAGAGGGTTAAAAGGCAAAAGTAATTTAGTATAAGGTTAATGAGATATTTCATGGACTCTAAAGAAAGATATATACCCAAATTTTGGGAACTAAATCAGGTTAATACAAATTCAATTTTCACTAAATTTAAATTCAAATTATCTACTTTTAGGACGTTATTTTCTCTATTTGTTGTGGATCATGGGAAAGTATTATCTTTGCTTTCTATTACATTTACTTTATCCTTGTCTTCTTTTTCTTTGAAATTGGCTTTCTCTTCATTCCTGAGAAGACTTACAGAGGCTACAGACATTGAAACCTATCTGTAGCTTCTAGAAGAGACAGTGGGTGCAGCCTGCCATGGGTGCCCCCTGTGGGCCCAATGAGCAGTGGCCAGAGCTAAGTCTCACTCAGTGCAGACATGACTGGGGGTTGACTCAATTGGATTGAAGGGTCATGTATTTTAAAAATAAAGTAGATCATGGATTGAGAAACATCACAAGCTGTCTCCCCTGTTTGTATAACTTCCAGTGTAAAATTACAAATATCCATTTTTAATGAACCTTTGCTAATGATGATTCTAACTGAGATCTTTGTCCAGAAATTTATTTGATCACAAGTGAGGAGAGACCTAAAAACAAAACATGTTGTGTATTTTGATTATTACAGGTTATGATCTGGACAACTCCTGTTCGTTTTATGATAAAATTCGTAGAATTCTGCAGTGGTTACTGTGTTAGTCAGGGTTCTAAAGAGAATCAATACGAAATAGGATGGAGAAAAAAAGAGTTATTTTAAGGAATTGTCTTCTGCAATTGTTATGGCTGACAGGTGGCAAGTTCAAAGTCCATGAGGCAGGTTGGCTGACTGGGGATTTGGGCAAGAGTGTTGATGGTGCGGGCTTGGGTCCAAAGGGTGGCAGTGCACAAAGGCTTCTATGCTGCAGACTGAGGCAAGATTGTTTCTTTGGGAAACCTGTCTTTTTCCTTAGGGACGTCAGCGTATTGGACGAGGCCCACTCACATTGTGCAGGGTAGTTGCTTCACCTGAAGCCACCTATTGTAAATGTTAGTCACATCTTAAAAAATACAGAAGAATCTAGGTGAGTATTTGGCCAAACATCTAGTTACTATAGTTTATCCAAAGTAACACATAAAATTAACAGTATGACCAGTAAAGCCTTCTTATTTTTTAAGCTGCTAACTACTTAAAGTTACATGGGAACCTCTTTGTGTGATTTCTTTATTTTCTTGTGATTATATATCCTGAGCTTTGAATTATATGGTCTGTTCATTTCCATATTTTTATTTAGGAATGACAAACGTGACAGAACTGCACTTGTGTATATATATTTTTTATAATTACTTTTAAAAATGTAAAGTGCTATATTTCATTTGTAAAATATTCTTGTATTCTTGCAGCAAATGAAATGTACATAATTACAATATATGTGACAATGATAAAGCAAGAAAAGATGTTTTAGGATTGCAATAAATTAAATAGTCCTTCCTTTCATTACTACAAGTAGCCTAGTCAAAAATGTGTGTGTGTGTGTGGTGGGGGGGGGGTGAAAGGGGGGCATCTCAAACTGCAGGGAGTGTTGAGAATAAATTCTCATATATTTCAAATATTAATAAAAATTAGATTGTGTTAGGGAAGTGAAATGGGGGATCTGGAATTATTACAAATTGTAAACTATTGTGGAGAAACTAACTACATCAGCTACCTAGCAAATCAGAATAACTGATAAATATAGGGCTTAGGACAATTAACATGAGCACTGGATTACAGATCCATGTTGCTGAGGTTCTTAGGAAATTTAAAGGATGAACAAGAACTAGATTTTACAAGCTGAGGGTCAAATTATTAATTTAACAATGCAACAAATCATTCAATCTCCAGTTAAGTCACCACCTTCAGATGGTTTACTTTCGGCAGTGTTTGGTATGACCTTAATTTTTTTTAAAAAAAGGTTTATCTATTGGGTCCTGAATTTGAATTGATCACCACAATTCAATGACATGAAATCAACCTTTCATCAGGTACATGAAATGGTTTACCTGTGAAATAACGCTCTACCTTAGAGATTTGATAAGGGGTTGTATAAAGTAGTAGTAGATGGAGTAATATAAAGTTTGTGAGCCCAGATTACCTTATTGTTATTTAAAAGGACATGCTTCAATTTGTTGTCGCCATTCTGAATGTATGCTTCCAATGAACATAACCTCAAATTACCTGAACTGAAAAACCCAGAGTTAGGGCATTTGCACCCATGCTGCATGCCAATAACTCCTCGAACTAAGATGCCCAGTGACTCAATCCATTGATCACAATATTCGAATTATTCATTTTTTTCAGAATGCTTATTTTAAGTCATTATATTTATATGACATCTGGTAACTGTCATAAGGATAAAAAGAGGAAGTTTTAGAAAACCAGATATTTTTAAATTTCCTTATGTCTAGACTAGGGGAGATGAAGCTCTAAGAACAGAACACCATGTTGCACATATAATAAACTATGAACACTGAGTACACATGAGTGGAGTTTGCTGTGCTAATCAAATAAAAGACATAAAATGTTAATGAAACATTTAATGGTCCACATAATCATTATTGTACAGCATAGTAATTAGGCACAAAACTGTAAGCAACTCACATGAAAGTCAATAATCATAATCCCTTTTAGTGACAGTCTAAGTCCATGCAATGTCCTGACACCCCCTTTATATAGCAGCATGATGAGAGGCTACTCAGGCGGTGTTGGGCATTCTGGTTATTTTTCTCATAAGAACAATTAATAGTCCACATTTGTTGAAGAAAATGAATGAGGATTTAAATTTACTTCTCACACTCTCAGATCTCCTCTGTTGATTCCCCATTAATGCCTCTTGTTGGCACATCAAGATGATATTTTCCCAGCTCCCCAAATACTTGCCTAAGGGGAGGATCAATGGGTAGACTTGTATCACAGAAGCAGGATAGTGGCATGAGCTATTAACCATCTTCTAAAATAATAAAAGAGTAATATGCAAATTAACCACCTCTCTGGGATGCCTACACCACGCCCATCAGCCAAGCCACACCTATCAGCCAATCAGAGCAGCTGTATGCAAATTAACCCAGCCAAGATGGAGGCCGGCAGCCATAGAGCTAGAGTAAACAGCAGGCTTCTGTTGCAACTGCCTGCCTAGGCTGGCTGAGCCTCTGCTCACGATAACAATGTTTCAATTATAGAAGCCACGGAGCTGAAACAAACAGGAGGCTTCTTTATCTGCCTAGGCCTTGGCTCAAAGCAACAGTGTTTCAATTATAGAAGATAAATAAACACCAGAAACCTGATTCCAGCCAGCCTTGCTGAGACCTTAGGTCAATGGGAGCTGTGAGCAGCCTGAAAGCCTGAAAACGGCCTTCAGCCCCTCACCTAGGCTAGCCAGGTACCCCAGTAGGGACTTGAACCCTGAAGGGACTGTGGGCAGCCTGAAAACGGCCCTCAGCCCATCACCCAGGCTTGCCACACCCCAATGGGGTGAGGGTCCACACTGGGGGGCTTGGCCAGCCTGCAAACAGCCATCAGCCCCTCACCCAAGCTGGCCAGGCATGCCAGCAGGTGGACATCCCCTGAGGGGTCCCGGATTGCGAGAGGGCACAACAGGCCAGGCTGAGGGACACCCTGAGTGCACAATTTTTTGCGCACCGGCCCCTAGTTGTATTATAATCAGGATGTTTAGAATGGGGGCATTATGTTGAGGGTTGACATATAAGATGATATTTTGCATAAAGCCAAGAGTGAGACTTAAAAGTGAGAGTGACAGAGCCTGGAAAATGCTCTAAGGATAGATTTGAGCAGGACAGGAGCTGGAGGAAGAAGTTGAAGTGGGTTTTCATGCTACTATTCAGAAAGCAAACAGAATCTGAGGCAGATAGATTAAAAGATGCTGATGACATCAATGATTGGCATCTTCTGACTTATTAAATGACCTTGTGAAACAGCCTCACAGACTGGGGTGAATATTGGGCAACACTGTCCCTCCTCAGTGCCAGTCCCTTAGCTTCTTGAACCTGTGAAGGCACATTCCCCTTGGGAACCATATACCTGTTCAGCTTGGGATCAGGCCATCATTCTTTTTATAAAAAATTAACTTCATTGTTGAAAGTATTACAGATGTTGCTCTCTTCTCCATGGACCCCCTCCACGTCTCCAGCCCATCATTTGTAACCAGTGGAAAGCTAGGAGATGCAACCTTCATCACCATCCTGGAGTTTAACCAGCCTAAACTCTTCTGCTTCCTATAGGGGGATTATCATGTGGTGACTACTTTCTATGGTTTGGTCTTTCCCTTCCTCTTCTCTCAAGACTCAGCCAAAGGAGCTGAGCAAGAAAGGAATGATTAAATATAGGGGTAACCATGGGAGGCATGAAGGAAAAGAATGTCCTCTTAACCACACCCCTTTATCTTTCTTATGGCTTTTTTTTTTGCATTCTCTATTTTCTATTAAAGAAGATAGATAAAGGTAAAATGAAAGCTCTTTTTCCCTCAATTATTGCAATAGGTTAGAGGAACCTGGAGGAAGCCTACACTGTTGCCTTAAATGAGACATGATACAGTTTGCATCTCAGAGATAAAAAAAATGAATGCTTCCTCTGCAGTCACGTATCCTCACCCTTAACTTTCAGTGTGCAGGTGCAAAGAGCTAGAATGACACAGATTCAATGGCTCCACTTTTTTTCCTGCTGTGTCAACCTGCTTTCACCCACATTCCTGGAAGGAGTTGAAAAATTTCTCTTCCCCTCTGCGTGGCCTATTACCCTCAGCATTTTTTGCTCCAGACCTATTGCCTGCTATGCAGTGCATGCTCTGAACTAATTTATGTTTTTCTGCTTTTTACAGATCTGTATTAAAAAAAAAAGAAAAACATAAAAGTTCTAGGCTCCCAACTAGGGTTATAATTCTGCCAACCTAGGCAAAGTCTTACAAAGAAATTGTAATTAAAAAGTATAATGTAATTGTCATTAAAAAGTATAATGACAAATCAAATGTGATTTCTTTTGCTTAGAGTTATAACTATATTCCAAGAAAACATAGAGGATGGCTACTTGGCCATCCTTGGGGGATCTCTGGTGTTGAGAATTGAGTACTTCTTACTTTATGGTCTCTTTCATTTATCTTCAATATCTGCAAATCACTCTCTTAATTTTATTTTTCTTTTATCTTACAATCCACTTCAATTTATCATCTTCCCACTATAGATATCTACTTCTTGTGTTTGGTGTATATCTCAGCATTTGTACATATTCCTGAAATTTGTATTATGGCACTGTTTAATATATGTAAATACTCTAAATTTACACAAATAGGATTGTATTGTAGACCTGATGTATTTTCTTAATTAAAAAAAAATTATCACCCTGCCCTTGCTGGTTTGGCTCAGTGGGTAAAGCATCAGCCTGTGGACTAAAGGGTCCCAGGTACAATTCTGGTCAAGGGCACATGCCCAGGTTGTGGGCTTGATCCCCAGTGGGGGCATGCAGGAAGTTCAATGACTCTCTCACATCATTCATGTTTCTATCTTTCCCTCTCCCTTGCTCTCTGAAATCAATAAAAAAAATTTTTAAAAATTTCTCACCCAAGGATATGTTTTTGACTTTCAGAGAGAGAGAGAAGGGAGAGAAGGAGAGAGAAATATTGATCAGTTGCCTCTCATACCTGTCCTGATGAAGAATTGAATCTGCAAGTTAGGTATGTGCCCTCATGGAGTTCTGAAACCACAACCATTTTGTGTATGGGAGAACTTTCCAACCAACCAACTGAACCACCTGGCCAGGCTTTTCCCTTTGTTTAAATTTAATGATATATATTTATATTTTATTATATATAACTAGAGGCCTGGTGCATAAAATTCATGCACCAGGATGGTGTCCCTCAGCCCAGACTGCATCCTCTCCAATCTGGGACATCCCTCTCACAATCCAGGACTGCTGGCTCTAACCACTCGCTTACCTTCCAGCTTGATTGTCCCTAAGTGCTTTTTCTGGTCAGCCTGATCGCCCTCTAACTGCTCCCCTGCTGGCCTGGTCACCCCCAACTGCCCTCCCCTGCTGGCCTGGTCACACCCAACTATCCTCCCCCACAGGTCTGTTTGCCCCCAGCTGTCCTCCTCTGCTGGCCTGATTGCCCACAATTGCCCTCCCCTGCTGGCCATCTTGTGGTGGCCATCTTGTGATGATGTCATGCGTGACACTACCTAGGTTTTTACTATATATAGAATGTTTATCATTATGGCTGTGTAACATTTCAGATGGTTCAGTGGCTTTCCCATCACATTTTACTTTATTCAGTCATAATTTAAGTTTCTTATTTAGGTACTTAATTGCTCTCAATTCCCTGCTCTCAGAAAATAACTACAACCACCACATCAAAATTCTAACATTGCATTTATATGAAACTAGGAGTGAATTTCTTAATGATAGGGTCTAGCTAGTGTAATTTCATTAATTCCTCAAGTGGCTGTGCTAGTTTACATTCCCATCAGTAATGCCTTACTGTACCTGGTTAACAACATCCTCACCACTATTTAGTATTCTCTGAATATTTAATGTTTGCTAAAATAATGTTTGCAAAGTGGATATTCACTATTGTTTTAAATTTTCCTTATAATGAGATTGAATACATCTTCATTTACTTGGTTTTTCTCTTTGGTTATTATCATCCTTATTAGGATTCTTGTCTTTTTCAGTCATCAAGGTTCCTAGCATATTCTAAGTTTAATCATTAGCTTTGCTCTTCTAACTACAATAATTTCTTCTTAGTCTGTCACCGGTGGACTTTGCACATAGTTTCCCCCAATGGCTTTCTTTTCTCTTTGCTTCTTGATTTCATCCTTCTTTAAGGCCTAACTCAAGTACACCCTTTGTCATTAAACAGGCCTTTACTATTCAAATATCATGGACTCCTCTATTGTTTATCTCTAACATCATGGATTGCTTGAATTCCTTGAGGTACTAGGGATATTTCCATAAGATAAACGCACTATTATAGATAACTAGAGGCCCAGTGCACAAAAATTTGTGCACTCGGGTATGTCCCTCAGCACGGCCTGTACCCTCTAGCAATCTGGGACTCCTCTGGAGATGTCCACCTGCTGGCTTAAGGCACAGTCTCTTTAGGATTCAGGTCCCTACTGGGATGCCTGGCCAGCCTGGGTAAGGGGCTGATGGCTGTTTTCAGGCTGGCCACATCCCCTTAAAGGAGTAGGTCCCTGCTGGGGTACCTGGCCAGCCTGGGTGAGTGGCTGATGACTGCAGTGAGGCTGGCTGGAAACTGGTATTGGGGATTTATTTAGCTTCTAAAGTTGAAACTTTGTTGCTTTAACTGGAGCGCAGGTCGGGTTGCCACTGACAAGCCAGGCTCCCAGTGCTTCCTTGAGCCCAAGGTGGGAAGCAGGTAACTGAGGTTTGTTTATCTCCTATAATTGAAACTTTGTTGCTGTGAGTGGAAGCCACAGCCTGCCTAGGCAGACAGGAACCTTAGCTTCCTCCATCGCCAAGGCAAGCCTCCTGCTTATTCCAGCTCGGTGGATGCTGGCCACCATCTTGGCTGGGTTAATTTGCATACAACCACTCTTATTGGCTGGTGGGCATGGCTTGGGTGTCTTGGAGTGATGGTTAATTTTCATATTACTCTTTTATTAGAGTAGATGTTAAATATATTTACATCTTTTATTATGCCAATTATGCCTAGCACAGTGTTTAGAAAATAGATGTCTATTTATTTTCTGAGGTCTTTAAAAATTATTTGCCATCACTCATTACACATTAGCTTTATCAGTATATTTTATTTGGTTATAAAGTCTCAACAGATTTTATTATAGTTTCACAACCAATGCAGCCATAGAACCTAATTGAAAAGACTAAGCAAATGTTCTTGTTAGTAAAGCTAAGGTTAAATACATCAAAATGCTCTTACCCCTATTACATGAAAAATATTGATTTACCTTAATTTTTTATTTTATTTGATTACTACCTATTTAATTCAAATTGTCCATAAACATTTCATTGTTAATTTTATAGAAAAAAATGTGTTGCAATACATATATGTTCAGTGGAATACAATAGCACTCTAACCATTTACTAAGGAGGTCATTCCCATGGTTACTCTAAGGCTAATATTCATTCTAGTAGAAGTGCCAAATAAATGATTATTGTTTTTGAGGTTTGAGTGTGAGAGATATTTTAACATTGTCCTAATTAAACAGTTACCTTTAAAAAAAGGCTGTGCACCAAGAATGAAACATAGAAATGAAACTGATTTTATGTCCTCCAATCCCAACACTTCATTCTACAAATCCAGGTTCTGAATATAGAAAGGATCCCTTAATGAACTGACAATAAATGTAGATGTGATTTCAATAACCTTATTTGAATCAGAGCTTGACTATGGTTGGGTTTATTGATATAAGGAGGGAGTTGTAAAGAACAAACCGGCTTCAAAAAAAATCTGAATAAGTCCCCTTAGAAAATGCCCCTGTACGCTATTGTCCAGATGAATAACACCAGGTTCAAACTGTCTTCCTAACACAATTTTGAGCAGAGGGATGCTTAATCATTGTTAATCTTGTTGAAGCTTTACATCATTGTCCTTGCTGACAGTGACTAACTTTAGTGATCATTGGAAAATAAGACAACTTAATGGTCATATCTCAAGACCTAGTATAACATTTATTTAAATTTAATGGGTATTTTGAACCAAATAATATTTAATGTTTACATATAAATATATACAATATTATTCTTTTCCAAAAGAACCCACATACCCACATCGTGAAGTGCCTTTTTCATTCACAGATCATATGCTTTTATTCATTACCTTCCAGAATTCAACAGTGGCAAAGAGTATTTTTTTTGTGTGAATTTCTTATCTTATCTAATAAAAGAGTAATATTGAAATTGACCATTTCTTTGGGACGCCTAAGCCATGCCCACCAGCCAATCAGAGCGGCTGTATGAAAATTAACCCAGCTAAGATGGAGGCCGGCAGTCATGGAGCTAGAGTAAACAGCAGGCTTCCATTGCACTAGGAGTAAACTGTCTGCCTAGGCTGGCTGGGCCTCTCTCTGCTCACGGCAACATAGTTGCAATTACAGAAGCCACAAAGCTGATGCAGACAGGAGGCTTCATTACCTGCCTAGGCCTCGGCTTAAAGCAACAGTTTCAATTATAGAAGACAAATAAACCCCAGAAACCTGCTTCTAGCCAGCCTTTCTGGGATGTTAGATCAATGGGAGCTGTGGGTGAGTGAGGACCAGGGATGACAATCAGGCCGAGGGCAGGCCAGAGCAATGCTGGGGGAAGCTATCTATAGGTGTAATCAACATTGCCAGCCAGTGACAGAAAGCAGAGCCTGACTCATTTCCGTAAGCAGCATGAGGCCTTGGTTGTTGGTGTGTTCACCCATGGGTGCACACTCCCTCTTTTGTGTGTGTGCATCAGTGGAAACTAATGATGAGCCTCAGGACTGTGGCACACAGGTACACAACTGAAGGGGTGAGACCTGAGCACAGGCACACTGTTGAGTGTCTTCTAAGGGTGTCTAGGCTGGTGTCTTATACTCATGTAAGCCTGAAAGCCTGAAAACGGCCCTCAACCCCTCACTCAGGCTGGCCACACCCCAATGGGGTGAGGGTCCACACTGGGGGGCTTGGGCAGCCTGCAAACAGCCATCCACCCCTCACCCAGGCTGGCCAGACACACCAGCAGGTAGACATCCCCTAAGGGGTCCCAGACTGCGGGAGGGCACAGGCCAGGCTGAGGGATACCCCGAGTGCACAAATTTTTGTGCACCGGGCCCCTAGTACATTGATAAGGCAGATTTATTATTTTTTTAAAAGGTCATATGCATAGTGTTTTTCAAGCATCAAAGCCAAAAGAGCTGTTTTGTAGAAAAATATTGAATGGCAAAATTTATAGTCTCTATGCAAATATATTTAAATTTTAGCTATTTCAATCTCCTAATCTTACCTATTTTTTAAATATTTATTTTTGCAAAGATCTAACAATTTAATTATTTTTGTTTATATAGTTTCAGGTTCAGGACTTATAGAAAGGCTACCATGGATTCAAAGTGATTAATTTAAAACTGAGCTGAAGGGCGCAAGTAAACTTCAACTTTTATCAGTGAAGAACTATCAGAGACACTTATCTCATTCTCTCAGACATTTATCCATCCATCTTCAGAGCACCAGTACATTCTCTAGACATCCCTCAAAATGCATAAATGTACTGGATATAAAACCATAGAATTTTACTTGAAAAATATTTCCATTAAACCACTTTATCAGAGTCTATTCTTGTTACAGATGTCATCAAAGCTCTTTATCAATTTTTCTCTGTAATTGTGTTATCCTTCTCCAATTTATTTTCTGTAAGTTAGAAATGGATAAGTGATAAGTCCTTAAGTCAATACAAGTATAATATTAAAAGACTACAATTTAGTTGGCATGGCCTTTAGAAAATTAAGAACTATAAATTGCCTTTCTAGTGACTCCAAGTCATGAATAAGCCTTGTATACACCAATCTAATCTAATAAAAGAGAAACGTGCAAATTGACCATACCTCTGCTATGCCCCAAGCCATGCCCACTAGCCAATTAGAGTGACTATATGCAAATTAACCCAACCAAGATGACAACTGGCAGCCACAGAGCTGGAGCAAGCAGGAGGCTTGGTTGTCCTGGCGATGGAAGAAGCCAAGCTTCCCACCTGCCCTGGCCAGCTGTGGCCTCCGCTCAAGGCAACAAAGTATTAATTATAGAAGATAAATAAACCTCAGATACCTGCTTCCAGCCAGCCTCACTGGGAGCTTGGGTCACTTGGGGCCTTGGCCAGTCTGTAAACAGCCCTCAGTCCCTCTCCCAGGATGGCCACATACTCATAGGGTGAGGGTCCCCACTGAGGGGCTTATCCAGCCTGCAAAGAGCCATCAGCCCCTCACCCAGGCTGCTCAGGCACCACAGCAGGGACCTCCACCTTGAAGGAACTGTGGTCAGCCTGTAAACAGCCATCAGCCCCTCATCCAGGCTGGCCAGGCACCCCAGCAGGACCCCCACTTCCTGAAGAGGGTGTGGCCAGCCTGAAAACAGCCCTCAGCCCCTCAACCAGGCTGGCCAGGCACCCCTGCAGGACCCCACCCTGATCCAGGATACACTTCAGGGCAAACCAGCCAGCCCCCACCCATGCACCAGGCCTCTATCCTACATAATAAAAGGATAATATGCAAATGAACCCTAACAGCAGAATGACTGGGAATGACTGATCACTTTGACACACTCTGACCACCAGGGGGCAGATGCTCAATGCAGAGCTGCCCCCTGGTAGTCAGTGCGCTCCCACAGGGAGAACTCTGCTCAGCCTCAAGCCAGGCTGATGGCTGCCAGCACAGCATTGATGGCAGGAGCCTCTTCCACCTCCTCAGCAGCACTAAGGATGTCTGACTGCAGCTTAGGCCTGCTCCCTGTTGGCAAGTGTACATCTCCCGGGCTGCCAGAGGGATGTCTGACTGCCAGCTCATGCCCAATCCCCGGTAAGTGGGCCTAAGCCAGCAGGTGAACAACCCCCGAGGGGTCCCAGACTGTGAAAGGGCACAGACTGGGCTGAGGAACCCCCACAAGTGCACAAATTTTTGTGCACTGGGCCTCTAGTTAAATATAAAATCTATTTATTATACAATTTTCCAATAATTGTGAAAATTCATTAAAATTAATCACAGTCCCATAATTTTAATGAACCTACTTTTAATTTTATGTTGCTATGTTTTCTTCTAATTCCTAAATATATATCTATGGTTTACCCAACAGCATTTATAGAACACATAAAACTGTCCTTTATCCTTTTTCAGTTTAATAATTCCACATCAGACCAATTTACCTTGATGGTACACAACTTTCCAACATATCATTTTGAATTTCTATAAAATATTCTATAGAGTTGATGTTTCAATGAATTAATTCATCCCCTTATTTTAGAACATTACATTTTATTCACCTTTTGCTTATTTATGCCAATAGAATTAATTATTGTTTGTTTATTTTTCTTAAGATAAATTTTTGTGTGTCCAGGTGCTGTCATGTTGCTTTTGAAAAGGAGTATAACAAGCTTTATGCTGCCAAAAATATGTGCCTGTGCTTATGTGATAATATTCTTACAATAACAAGTATTACAAAAGTACTTATTATTTTTGTGTAATATAAATAATCTAATATCTCATTATCAGCTTGCTAGTATTTGTTTATTTCATTATAGTGAATAAGCTGATCTCCACTGACTCATACATGAAAAGCATATGTTTACTTCTGGCCATTAAATAGTGGAATATCTTTTTAAAATAACTCACACTTAGAGGGAATATTCCAAGGTATACTTCTGCTAGCAAATACCTCTAGCAAAAAAAGACACAGACATGATGATATAACTAAGCCTGTCTGACAAGTGACTGTATTTGTTTTCTTCGTATATTTATATAAAAATGAAAAATTATATAATACATATAATATTAAAACCAATACAGAAAATATCAATACTGAGGGATATGGGGGTAAGCAAAACATAATTCTGTGGCCAATGCAGAGAGGCTCCATCCAGAGACTTGAGTCACCACAGAAGACCCATGTAAAGGGTATTCCCCCAGCTTCACTGCAGTCATCACAGCCAGAATCCAGCGTCTTTACTTTCACTTGCCATACTTGGATGTATTCAACAATGGTGTTATCAAATCACATGGATAGGCCTTCTTGAGAGGGAGAAAGATACTTTAGACCAATGGAGAAAGGGATCCAGAGGAGGCTAGAGAGTCACACAATCATGAGAGCAGAGACTCTAGGGAAATCCTGCATCAAGTACCTATGCATGCTTTCCTGACCCATCAAAATGAAATAATAAGCACACTTACATCATAACGTTATAATAACGATTCCATGAGCTATCACGTGAATGTACTCTAAACATTCCCTGCTACTCAATACCTTAATCTTCAGGTCTCTAGATCTTGGAAATTCAGGCATTTTCTTGTACTCCAACACATTTCTTACCTCCCTCAGCATGACTTCATGCCTTAGATACCTGGGACAATTCTGGTTTAGGCCTTCTGGTGTTGTTATAAATGTTTCTTCCTTTTATGTTCAAAACCTTCTCATTTTGCACAGTAATTTATATGGTCATCTTGGCCTGTTTATTTTCCTTCATAATACTTATCACCATCTAATATACTGTACATTTATTCCATATATATTTATTGTCTGTCTGTTGGTATTAAATGTAAACTATACGGTAAAGAATTTATCTTTTAAATTAATAGTCATGTCCAGACAAATGTCTGATATATTCCAAAGACTTTAGAACTGTTAGTTAAATGAATAAATATATTGACAATGGTGGAGTGATAGTTGAGAGTTCCATGTTATTTTGGAATACTCTCACTCAGCCAGCTAACATGAGATTTGCCCAAGCCATTGTAGTGCTAAAGTTGGAAAGGCAATGGAGGGGGTGCAATCAGCTGTCACCTACGGGAGAATTGCTAAGATCTCTAAGGCAATGAGAATACTCTGGGAAATAGCTGTTACATGGTCTTCTTTAATTAACTACTGCTATTGTTAATATTTTTCTATTTTTTTATTATTAAATAGAGTTACCTAGGATGTTGAGGTGGAATTACACAAATAGTGTGGTGTGTAGCACAAAAAACTTACTTCTTCCCCAAATGATCTCAACCATAGACAATGCCAGCCAGTTACAAAGACTGTGCTATAGAATGGGAAATGATGACTTGGTGGGTCTTGAAAATAATGGCAAAGCAGCTCACAAACTATAGTTTGCATTATCATAATCATAAAACATTTATTGGAATATTCTTGATAATACATGTTGCTGAATTCCAGAAAGAGTTTGAGAAGTAAATTCTCTTAATGCCTGAAGTGCTTGAAAGTATTTAACTTAAATATAGTGTATGTAGCATAACTGAACAAAGATAACATAACAATTCCAGATACTGAGC
The DNA here is from genome assembly GCA_004026665.1 of Murina feae. Lineage (NCBI taxonomy): Eukaryota > Metazoa > Chordata > Mammalia > Chiroptera > Vespertilionidae > Murina > Murina feae. The sequence goes on from PVJC01001594.1 coordinate 61,802, forward strand.
TAGGTAGGCACTAGGAAGACATGATATCTGCCATCAGAGTGCCCAATACAGGGAGAGAGAGAGGTAAATTTTGTCCATTGTGATTGGAGCTATGATAGAATTCTCCAAAGATTTATGGTAGGGGCAAATACAAACATACAGGGTATTGTAACTCCATTGTTTTGGGTTTCCAAATAGAAAGAGTTAAGGTTAGGGTTGGTCTTCAAATCATTCTTTTGTTAAAGGTTGTGACTCATTTAATCCAATAGCACCAGGATTAAAAAGCATATTCTCTAGAAACTTGTATGGAAAAAATAAACCCATAACCTATTTGTGCCAGGAGAGAAGAATTGAAATTTATTGGCAATTTACATTCTCTTTCAGTCTTTTATTTCTATAAAAGGCATCACTGGTCCCTAGAGTACACAGTTTGTGAAATTGTTTACCTAATTTTCAGGGATAAGAGAGACGTGTCTGCATATTTCTGTGTGGAAGGCTTTACTGTTTTATAGACTTTCTGTTGACTCGCAAACAAAGGTCTTTCCAAGAGAACTTAGAAATAATCTTACTAATTTAGATTCCCTATAAAACAGGATTACCTTTGCACTGTATTACAATTAACAGTTAGCCAGTGAAATGGCCTTTGCATTTTCCTGATGTGTCAGGGACAAGCTTATGTTTTACTTTCTACACAGTGAGTCTAAGAGAAAATGCAGAATTTCAATTTATGTTTCTAAACACCACTCTTCTTAATAAATAAAAGTGTCATTGGCTGCAGTTTACAACTCAATGTGAATGTCATTCCCCTGCTTACTGTTGAAGCTTTGAGTTCAGGCTTTGAGCAAAGCTCTATCTGTTTGTGTTATTACACCCACATTCCTGACAGCTCTCACATTAACGACACCGGATTGCTTGCTTTCCTGCCTTCTTTTGGAGCTTATTTTGTCATTTTTTCACTACTTCTCCGCCTGTTCTCAAACAGAGTACATTCTAATGAGATTTAGAAAAGTTATGTTCCCACACTCAGAAGAGAACTTTTTTTTTCTGATTTAGGTGATAACATCCCCAGAATGTACTTAGAAAGTGAAGTCTACACACCTGGACCCTGTCGCAGAAGGAAGGTGGATATAAAATCACTCTTTTCCAGATATCACATGTATATTTACTACATTTAAGGGTGAGGAGAAGCTGTCATAAGGGACTGGACCAAGACAAAGGGAGAGTTGGTTTTGTATTCCGTTGGAGATATTTAAAAAATCTAAATTACATTTGAAATTTAAGAAGTATATAGAAAACTAGAGGCCCAGTGCACAAAAATTTGTGCACTCCGGGGGGTTGGGGTGGTCCCTCAGTCTAACCTGTACCCTCTCACAGTCTGGCACCCCTCAGGGGATGTCTACCTGCTGGTTTAGCCTGATCCCCAGAGGATTGGACCTAAGCTGGCAGTCAGACATCCCTCTGGCACCCCGGGAATTCTTGGGGGATATCCACTTGCCAGTGGGGAGTGGGCCTAAGCTGCAGTCAGACATCCTTAGTGCTGCTGAGGAGGTGGAAGAGGCTCCCACCACCACCACTGTGCTAGCAGCCGCCAGCCTGGCTTATGGCTGAGCAAAGCTCCCCCTGTGGGAGTGCACTGACCACCAGGGGGCACCTCCTGCATTGAGCGTCTGCCCCCTGGTGGTCAGTGTGTGTCATAGTGACCAGTCATTCCCAGTCATTCTGCTGTTAGGGTCAATTTGCATATTACCCTTTTATTATATAGGATATTTTATTATTAATTTTAATAATATCACAAACAAGTTATTTTATATCATTTGGTGACTTTTTATAGATGATGTAGCTCAAAATTGATTATGGGACAAATGAGAGAGTTGAAAGTTAATCCTCCAAAAAAGATTACTTCCTGTGTAAGAATGTTAACAATGTGGTAACAGTTCTATGGATCTGGGGATTATAAAAGGCAGATGATACTGGTGAAACAACATATATGAAAGAAAGAAAAGATAAAAGCAAAATGCTATATCACTTTTGGTTATGATTATAATGACAATTACCTAGTTTAGAAACAAGAATGCTATAGGAATGCTACAAGTGAAAAATTGGTGACCATAAAAACCTATACCTTGATATTTTGGGGATGGTATAATAGTCATGAAAGTTCTTTCAATTATTTTTTAAAAAGTAGTAGTTGGAGCCAGATTATTATACTATACTTACTATTATTGTTTGTATAAAGAGCTACATTTTTCTCTAAATTGTGTTATAAGAAAAGAGATGATGGTTGAGAATTCTAGTAATTTTGTGGTCATTTCTTTATCTATATGGCTTAAAAGGCCCTTCCCTGTTGAAGAGACTTCAAATGGCATAGGCAGAACAACAGGGTATATAGGTATTCTACTATGACTTGTAGAGTCTTGAGCTGCAAATATAATAGGGAAAAAAGGAGAAAATCAGATTACGCAAAGTTTAAATGGATAAAAATGAGTCAACACAAAGCTTAAGAATTTACTAAATTATTAGATCCATGATCAATCATGATCAAGATTAGATTTGAAGACATTAAAATTCAAAAAAATGTTTTTGTGGGCTTTTTAAAAACTTTTTATATAGTCTATTCACACTGGACCAAGTAACATGTTCTTATCAGCAATTTGTGTTCCATTTCTTCAAAATTCATTGCTATCATTTTCTCCTAGGCTGATATGTTCACTTGTTTTGTGACAATGTACCTGCTGTCTGAGGGTGACTCTGCTAATTACCACACAAGAAATCATTAAATAATGGATCAATTAGAAGGAAGGAATAATTTTTTTCTGATTTTTTTAAAAAAATAAACTAAACATGAAGTACATAAATCAGAATGTGTCATGAGTCTTTTAAAATATAAAAATCTTATCACTAATGTAACTCTAACTCTGCAATCACAAATGATTCCGAGTAAGAGAAGGCTTTCCCAAACAAAGCCGCCTGACTGCACAAGTAGCTGTAATAAACTTGGATTTTAAAAGGGCAAAAGACACACAGCATATAACTCAAGGCAAATGCAGGAGACTGCCATGGTAAGTGAGAATGGTGTTAGGAAGGACAAAGCCTCAAATAAGCATTCTAGAGCCCTCTTCTTGTGGAGAACTACAGCCTGTAGAGACACATGATTTCCACTGACAGAGGTCCACTGGTCTGTCTCTATTAGATTGTGGCCATCTGGAGGGAAGAGAATATGTTTTATGTCTCCTTCACCTTCTTATAAAGTAGAGAACTTAATAAATATTTGGTGAAGAATTATTCGCACATAATGTCAAGTTCTTCCAAAGAAAAAGTTTTAAAGTCATATATGGTAAAAGAAAATCAAAGAAAGGATAGCCTTGCTGCTGGCAGTCAATGACAAAGAATGGAGATCTTTGGCAATTTGCACCGATGTTTTCTGTCAATAAGTATCTTAAAGCAAAGATGATATACTAAACATACGGAGAATGGATGCTCAAGGGAAGTGAAAATGACTAGAGAACATCTAGTTGCTATGAATGAGTTTAGGCTTGGGTTGCCCAACCTAGCAGAATTATATTTTAGTTCAGAAAATAATTTATTACCTACACTTATCATTATAAAATTTAAAAATGTTATGAGTTTCTTACCCATTGAACATTTTAAGTAATTGCTGGATGCTAACTTGGAGATAGGATAAGGGTGGTTGGACTTTAATATATGAAGACATTCTATTCAACCCTAAAGTTATAAGCATATAAGAATTTTTCAAACTCATCTCTCATTTTTAGAGTTTGGCTTAATTCTTATAGGTCTTCCCAAAAAATGATTTCTGTCCTACTGTTAATTCTTTTTAAGGTGTACAATTATTTTAGTAAAATACTAGTATGAATTAGCATTATTACTTTCTTAGGAGTTGTACTTTGATCAAATAGTATACTTTTTTTAGGTATCTGCTATAAAATAGTGATTACAGGCAAAACCTGTTTGTTTCATATATTGTTTTATTTTATTTTGGTTCTTCCCTTCCCTAAATATATAATTCTGAGTAAGCTACATCAATCTGTGAATTTCAGTTTACTCATCTATTAAATAAGGACATTTTTCTCATAGGGTTGTTGTGAGGGTTAAATGAAATAAAGCATGAAATAGCATAGAAAATTACATCAATAAATGTTAAAGTCTAATTGCTAATTATTTAATTTTTTGACCCTCCAAATTTTCAATTGTGAAATGAAGTAGTGGCAAATTATCTCACAGAATTGTAGCCAAGACTGAATGAGGTATTAAAGGAGTGACAGTCCCTGATTCTTTTTTTTTTTTGTTTACGAGAACCGGGGCGTGAGCGGGGCGTGAGAAAGGGCCACGGGCAACCTGCGCGGTGACAGCGGCAGGAGCCCGCGGGGCTGACCGCTACGCCGGAGACGAGGGACACTGGGCGGCGGGCGGGCAACAGCCGGGGGGCGGGGGGCGACCCCGGGGAAGGCAGCGACCCGGAGGTCGCGGCGATTCTCCTCCCCGCCCCCACCCGCCGCCCCGGGGAGCCGGGCGCCCCTCCCTCCACTCGCGACTGCCGCCCGCCGGCCCCCACTCCTGATTCTTAATAGTAACTCAACAAATGCTAGTATTTTCTGTCCTCTTAAAAATCTTTAGGGCTAATCTAAATTCATATCTACATGCTCAGCTAGATATTTCTTGATTTAAGACAGTCTTTCTTAATATTTTCTGGGGTTTTTTAACCCCTTTGAGAAGCTCCTGAAAGCAACAACTTTTCTTTCAAGAAATATACACATACATATAGAAACACACATCTTGTACCCGATTTCAGCTATTTTATGGATCCCTGTGATCAGCTCATGGATCTGTGGACTCCAAGTTAAACACCATGCTCTACAGAGCACCATGGGAGGGCTTGAAGATACATAAGTAATCAAAATGAAATCATCTGTTGCACATCGCTATCTGACAGTAGGCACATCAATCCTGTATTTATTTGAGTTGGTGTTATCTAGTTCAGTTTCAATGCTTCTCGAGGGTTTACACAGAATACTCACTGTGGAGCGTGGCTGATACACTGAGACTCACAAATGGGTACCCTTTATAAATACTAAATGATATGAAAATGAGATGGGGGAAACCTCACTCTGTGAGAAATGCTGTTTAGGGATTAAAAAAATGAAACTAAAATACCAACTTTTTTCAATAAGGGGATTTTCTATCAAAAGTGAAGTAAATGAGAAGTGAAGAACTTCAAATTATAAAACATAGAAAATAAATAAGTGCATACACATTCAGGTAATAGCTTACCTAACTCAAAGCAACAAAATGCAATTTTCCACTTCCCTGGTTTAGTGGTTTGATTGAGCCACTCTTTAAACATTTCCCGGCCTTAGTTGTCACTGATCTAATTGCACAAGCTATTTTCAGAAGCTATTTAAAAGTTTTAAGAAAAGTATAGTTGTGTGAGATATTTATTTCTCACACTTCCTAGGTATTTTATAAATACTAAAAATATTGGAATTTTTAGACACTCAATACCCCTACCATAAAGCACTTATATTAAAATACTATGAAAAAGATAAACTTATATTGTCCAGACCAGGTAAATGCAACAAGTATATTTGAAACCATTCAAAGTAGCAGAGTTCTACAATGGCTTAGCAAATGATTTAGTGTGAATTCAAAGCCTCACTTTTCTCACAATAAGATTATGCTGAACTTTGTACTAACACCATGTTTCAAAAATCTCTCAGGGTTTCTGAGAGTGGAAATTATCCATTATCTGTGTCAGATGTTATGAAATTCTGTTGCCTTATTTTAGAACATACCTAAATAAATATATTGAGTTCAACGTATTTTCAGTAACTTAGGTACTTATAAAGAAACTAGGGGCCTGGTGCACGAAATCGTGCACTTGGGATGGGGGGTTCCTCAGCCCAGCCTGCCCCCTCTCACACATTGGGAGCCCTCAGGGGGTGTCCTACTGACAGCTTAGGCCTGCTCCCTGCTCCCCTTAGGGAGCAGGCCTAAGCCACAGTCTGGCTTCTCTTTGTGGGAGGCGACCAGGCTAATCAGGGGAAGCCACCAGTCCCATTACCCTGCTGCTGCAGCCACTGTCAGTCACCTCAGCCACCAAGGTGTTTTCATCAACACAGACTCCAGTCCCTTCACCATGAAAAAATGACAACTTTCTTTAGGCCTTTTCAAAATGTGTCTTTCATAGGGTATGATATTTCTTTCTTTCTTTCTTGTTTTTTTATCCTCACCTGAGGATATGTTTCCATTGATTTTTAGAGAATGTGGAAGAGAAGGGAAAAACAGAGAGAAACATCAAAGTGAGAGGAACACTTTGATTGGTTGCCTCCTGCATATGCCCTGGCCTGGGCCCTGGCCAGGGAGGAGCCTGCAACCTAGGTACATGCCCTTGGTCAGAATTGAACCCACACCCTGCAGTCAGCAGGCTGAGGCATTATGCACTGAGCCAAACTGACTAGGGCAAGATATGACATTTCTTAGTCCTACAGAAGTGGACCTTAATTTCTTTTTCTCCAGGAGTGTGGTGGAAAAACCCTAGATCCCCTTTAGGAATTCTTATTACCCAAGTTACTAAGAATATTACCAGTGGTATACAGGGAGCTTAGCCAATGAGCAGTCAGAAAAGGTGTTTCCTCTGTAGTTCATTCTGATCACTGGCTCCACCCCTGCCCCTCCAATCCAGGCTCCAACCCTGCCCAGGCCTGTAACCTCTGGCCGAGGATGTAGACATGGGCAGAAGACCCCCAAGCCCCTCAGATCACTGGCTTCACAGAGCCCAGGCCTCTGCAATCACCGCCTCTGATCCTGCCCCCTGCCATCGTCAGCTCTGCTCTTGCCCAACTGGCAGCCTCTGGCCAAGGCTGCAGCCTGGGCAGGGGACCCTCAGACCCCTGATTTGCTGGCTCCGCTAGCGCCCAGACCCCTGTGATCTCCGACCTTGCCCCTGCCCAAGCCTGAGGCCTCTGGCCCAAGCCTTATGCCTGGGTAGGGCACCTTCATACCCCTCTGATCACCTGTTCTGCCCCTGCTCCCTCCAATCACAGCTCTGCCCTTGCCCATGCCTGAGGCCTCTGGCAAAGGCCTCTGGCCTGGGCAGGGAACCCCAGCCCCCTCTGATTGCCTGTTACATGCCTCGGGCCCCACCTCTTTCACCACCTGGCCACCTGCCTATCTAACAGGCCTGACCACTTCAGTGGTGGGGCTGATCCTGCCTGAGTGCCACCATCTTGTGGCCATGGGGTGGCCATCTTTGTGACTGAGTGACACCTAATTTGCATATTATTCTTTTATTAGATAGGATGTGGCTATGGGCGCCACCATCTTGTGGCTATCTTCATGACGGAATGATGCCTAATTTGCATATTATTCTTTTATTAGTTAGGATATGCTTTCAACTGCCTTTAAAATAAGTCAATAAAATAATTATATTTAATACTAGAGTCCAGGTGCATGAAATTTGTGTGTGGAGTGGGAATTTCCTCAGCCCAGCCTGCACCCTGTCCAATTAGGGACTCCTTGGGGGATGTTCTACTGCCAGTTTGGGCCCAATCCCACAGGCAGTTGGACATCCCTCTCTCAATCTGGGTCCACAATCTGCTCTCCTGCCTGCCTGATTGCCCCTAATTTCCCTCCCCTGCCAGCCTGGTTGCCCCTAACTACCTCTGCCTGCCTGCCTGTTTGCTCCTAATTATTCTTCTCTGCTGGCCTTGTCACCTGAAACTGGCCTCCTCTTCTGGCCAATTTGGTTTTGATTGGTCAGTTTCTATGCCACTCAGCATCAAAAGCTCCATCTCCTGGGAAGCCATTGGCTCCCCACAGCACCCACATTTGGTTCTGATTGGTCACTTCCTATTCCAGTCAACATCAAAAGCTCCATCTCCTAGACAGCTATTGGTTCTTCACAGCACCTACATTTGGTTCTGATTGGTCAGTTCCTATGCCAGCCAGCATCTCCAGGCCTATCTTCGGGCCTGATCAGAGAGGCCAGGCTGAATAGTAGCTCCTGTGGAGGTGGGGAGAGAAAAAGGTCTGCCTGCTGGTGAAGCCTGGAAAGAAAGAGGGAGAGAAAAAGAGAGGCAAGTCCTGATCAGCAGCTGCCACTTGAGGCTGCAGATCAGATCCTGCCTCTCTCTGGGTCTCAGCCCCCTGGGCAGTCAGTGCAGTGACCCAGTGCTGACTGATGGACTTCCGAGTTGGTCAGCCTTTGATGGTGATGATTACAACCCTGGGCTTTTATACATTAGGATATCACATTTTTGAATTACATTAGGCTAAGCAAACTCAATATGCTATTAATAATGAAAAGTCTTCTAAGAATAGATATTTATATTTCTAAATTATTCTGCCCACTTTGGGGCATCATTGCACAGAAAAATTTGTGTGAATTACTATTTATATTTTTTTGTTAATCTTGGCATCATACCAGCTGCTTAAAAAGTTGGGGTAATTTTTATCTCCATAAATGCTAATATTGGTAGGTATTTGAAATTCTCAAAATGAAAGATTCTAGGTCACAATGACCAAGTACATTTTTATTCATCAGAAGGTAAATGGAAGTGGGGGGTGAGAGGAAGGAAGGGAAGCCCTCATAGAATGGCTGCAGTTGGCTTGCCACTTAACCAAATTTGATTTGTTAGCTCTGATGCTGGGAATGTTGAAGAAATCATTAGAAACCATGATTCCCTGCTCTCTGATTTCCAGGCCTGACCCTTTATTCTGCTGTTTCTGTTAAAATGTGAAGCTTGACTAGCATGGAAACACATTCTTCATATATTTGTCTGTTTCCTTCTCTAGATTAACCCATTTCCCCCCAAAATCAGGCTTCTAACAAAACTGTTGGAACATGATCTTGATTTGTATGGATGAGGTTTTAGTTTTTTCATTTTATTTATCTATTTATTTAGAACTTCTGTTAGAAATACAAAAAAGTTTAAAAAGTGTTTTTTTAATATATTTTTTATTGATTTCAGAGAGAGATAGAAACATCAATGATGAGAGAGAATCATTGATTGGTTGCCTCCTGTGTGCCTCACACAGGAGATCGAGCCTACAACCTGGGCATGTACCCTGACTGGGAATTGAATGAACTGTGACCTCATGGTTCATAGTTCAAAGATCAACATTTGAGCCACACCAACTGGGCTCAAAAATGTTTTAATAATTTCCTTCTATTCCTCACCCCCCACTCACATCTTTTAATATTAACATCTTACATAAACCGGAATACAGTGGCAAGAATAGAAAATTAACATGGGTACACTAGTATTAACTGTTGACATCTTAACCTTATATGATTTTTCTTATTGATGTCTTTTATTTTTTTTTCAGAATCATATCCATGTAGTTGTGATTTCCTTTTAGTGTCTTATAGTCTGTAACAATTCCTCGGTCCTTGTCTTTCATTACTTTGACACTTTTGAAATGTACTGATCAAGTATTTGGTTTTCTTTTAAATTGTCTCTTTCTCATCCTCTCCACCATACCTGTGTCCTTGTGCAGATTTACATTAGGTTGCCTTCCTTTCAGTTTGTTGGAGTAAGTGCATTTGGGAGGATATACCTGCATGTGAAGCTTCCTGAAAAGAATGCAAGGTAGAGCATAACAATAGTTTAAAAAAGGAAGAAAAACCAACTCTGTGGTAATTATGGTAATTGGGTAAAACGACAAGAATGTTTAAAAGTATCAGGTAGTCAATGGGTCAAATTCAAACATCTTTTTATCCCATTATTTTTATTATTTACACTATTCTTTCCCTCTGGCCATCCCCACATTGTGGTCTGTGTCAATGGGTTATGCATATAAATTCAAATGTCTTGACACTCCACAATGCACTCTCTGAATGGCTTGGGGAGAAGAGATCTCTTAAGAGTGCATGTGCTGTAAGTCTGAAGAACAGCTATTGCTCATGAAAAAGGGGGTTATCTATTAAAGTGTGAGATTGGAATAAATTACCCTCCTAGTCCTTTTGCTGCTGCCTAAAGGAATGAGTTTTGTTAAAATAACACCGTGCACTTTATTTCCAGCTTTTAAAGCCTGTGTCAAAAAGCTCTTGTGAACCAGGGAGAGCAATGTAATTAAAATGAGAAATGTTCCTCCACCTCAGAGACAAGTGGGAAGGAGGAAAAAGTGCACTAGGATATATAGGTACATAGAATTGCCATTAATTAAAAGGTGTGTGGCATGTGGCTTGCAAGTAGGCACAAACATATCCATCTGCTTGGAGCGGGGAAGAGGAAGCACTGGTCATAGAAAAGGGAGGTCTACCATGTAACATTTCTTTTTTAAAAATGAGCTCATTTTTATGAGGATTTTCTGAGCATTGTCATGATTAAACACTATTTTATGAGGGGCCCTTACTCATGCTTATGAACTTGTCGGAGAAAAGCAGATTTTTCCTTCAAACCCTCTTTATTCTGTCCTTTGGAAATGCGCCTCACATAGTAGGCACTCAATATGTGATGCTGATGATGCTGTTGAAGTATCACAACACCGGGAATGAAGAAAACAGGAGTTTAGTGCTGCCTTCAACTCTGTGAAAATGAGCGAGGTTAACTCAGTGCTTGAAAAGGAAAAGCAAAGAGAGACTGGGGAGATGAAATGCGTGTGGCTCTATAAGTGTGTTTATCGGCAATAACTTAGCACTTATCGAGAGATTCTGTGTGAAGGGACATGCTCTAAAATTATAACGCTACCCAAGTTTATAGAGATCTAAACACACTTTATTGATTCTGGGTACTTGGAAGTAGGTGACAGAGCGCATTTGCCTCCTCTTACAGATGGAGAACTAAGATACAAGCTGTATGGTTCTATTTAAGACAAAAGTACACAGCACACAAAAGGAAAGGCTGCCATTTAGAAATAGGTTCTCATGATTTGGTCTTGGAGCCTCCAAAGAATGTGCCTTATAGTTACAGTATTGTCTGGTTCAGAAAACTAATATTCTGAGATAATGTAAAAAATGTTATTGTTGCTAAATAAGTCAAATGTCACCAAATGAAAAAAAAAAACAAAACTGATTTAGAGACTAAGGACTCAATGATCCGATCTAAATGTGTTATAATGATTAGTAGCTCTCACTTCCCTATTTACTTCTCATGCACTTTATTTTTATGTTCTGCATTCACATTCGAGTATATTCTTTCCCTCCATCCATAATAAAAGGCAAAGAACAAACTATGATTTAATATTGAGAGAAATTAACCAATACTTCAAATGTACATTGAGTTAATAACCTAACACTAAAAAAATAATTAAAATCATTGTAGTTGTGGTCAAGTTCAAACCAAGGCTTTTATTAAGCGCTTCCTTCCCTGCCAATTTACATAAACTTGAAGTTCAAGTTCATATTCATTAGCATTATTATAATTTAAATAATTTCTTCATAAAATCCCATACAGCAAATATTTACAACCTTTTCCACACCTCTGTCAAGAATTGGAATCTTGCTTTTCTTTCTTCGAACATAATCCAGATCTCTAGATTCCAAGACCACATTGTTTGAAAGAGTAGGCATACTGTAATATAACCAGATCTCATCATTGCTTTTTTTCATTAATTTTCCATAAGAAGAAAAGTCCAAGTTGCTTAGGGGCTTGCCAATAATTAGTACTCTGAGTTGATTATTAAGTAAATTGTTTTTGAATTATGCATTTATAACTGATTTTTCAAGCCAGACAGACCTTGTTCTTTCATATTTTAAAAATATACTTTATTATTATTGCTCAATATACTTCTGTTTTTAATCTTTACTGAAACTTTCTCAGTCAACTACTTGTGTTTTTGCTTTTCAAAAAAGTGGTATAACAATAAACATAGAGTACATTTATCAAGTTTAGTAACTTTATCTTGTGGTTTATTTATCACAAGATGTGAGCTTTAAGAATATTAATAATATTGAAGATACATGTAAAGATACTGAATAAAATAGATATGAGCTCAAGAATTATATTTCTAAAAGATGACTTTTTTTCTGTTAACTTTGGAGTAACAGGAAATAGGTATGGTGAGTTCCTGTCACAGAATGATGGCTTATATTAAAATTTGAGCTGAGGTTATCTGGATTTGGAAGTGAACAACTCAGAGAAATTATTCAATAATTACTAACATGTGTTCAGAAGAAGCAGTTGATGATGTGCCACAAGGATCCAATAACAATTATAATGATATGCAATACTCCTTGAGCACATAAGAAGCAGAAACTATACTCAGCTCTTTAGAAATTTATAGAAAACTTAGTATAGTTTTTCACCAAGGAATCCCATATTCTGTCTTAGAACTGACATGACTAACATTTGTTCATTGGATTCCTGGCTTTCATATGTCTTCATTGTGATAGGGGTTCAAAGGCAGAATAAAAATACAACTTTATATTTTCTCATTTTCTTTTCTTTTCTTCCTTTTATTAACAGAATGTGTAATTAATTAATCAAATGTACATATTTAACTTTATGTTTTGGCTGTGATCTTGTTGCAATTCTCAGCTGGCCAGGCCAGAACAAAGAGGTCTTTAATCCAGACGTGAATTTAAATGACTGTCTACCAGGCATGTGAAGGCTGATTGATTAGGGCTCAGAAAAACTGGGATGATGCATACCTGATCACTGCTTGACCGGCTGCAGAATGCTGACCATCCTGTTCTGGGATCCACTGATGAAGACTTTCACCAAGACCCAAGATATCCACAAGGAATCAAGACCACACATCACTAGAACCCCTTGTGTGCTCCCTGCCCACATTTCCCTCCCCTGATATTCCTAGATAAACTTACCGCTAGTAAGCTGAAGGAGAAGGTGGATATTAAGGTTTCACCCATCACTTTCCCAGATTTCTGGTATTTGATATTTTATTTTTTTAAATATATTTTTGAGTTTGGGGAGAGGGATAGAGTGATGGAAACATTGAAGAGAGAGAAACATTGATCAGCTGCCTCTTGCATGCCACCTACGGGGGACTGAACCCACAACCCAGGCATGTGCCCTGATAGGGAATCAAGCCAGCAACTTTTTTAGTCATGAAATGACACTTTAACAAACTGAGCCACACTGGCCAGGGAAACAAGATATATTTTTTAATATTTTTTGAATAGCATAATATATGTGCATACAATTTATTTTTGGGTTTTTTTCTGAGAAAAATTCAGTTGAATTTGACTTTGTGTTGATGCGGTTAGGCTAAGTATGCTAGGCAACACAGTTATTGAACACATATTTCATTATTTAATTTTAAATTGTTCATACAAATTGACAGAAAAATAACACTATAGTATATTTTTGTATCCTTCACAAGAATACACAACTGTTTCAAAGTTTGCTACATACATGCGTGTGTAACATTTACCAAATTATTTTAATGCTGCATGTAGTATTTTTACTGTTTTAGTTAATATCACCTAATGAATGTTTTTATATTTAAAATTTATTTTTCAGATATAATTGAGGAATGTCAGTAAAAGAGTATCATATTTATATTTCATTTTAGAGTGATAGGTCCAATCTTTATGAAAGAAATGGGGACACTAAATATGTGATTGGTACTATTAAAATAAGAAATATTGAGGATGCCAGGAAAGCAGGTCAATGTGAGCAGTGTTGTGAAAAGTTTTAGAGGTAAATTAATGACCAGGAAGTATGAGAAAGAAATGGGCAAGAAGGAGGTGAGCATTGAAGACATAGATCTAGGAGAAGTAGTCCCAGGTGACAGACTGGTGCAGCCACTATGCAGGACAGTATTGAGTTTCCTCAAAAAATTAAAAATGGAACTCCCGTTTAACCCTTTGATCCCACTTCTGGGAATATATCCCAAGAAACCAGAAACACCAATCAGAAAGGACATATGCATCCCTATGTTCATAGCAGCACAATTTACCATAGCTAAGATTTGGAAACAGCCTAAGTGCCCATCAGCAGATGAGTGGATTAAAAAACTGTGGTAATTTACACAATGGAATACTATGCTGCTGTAAAAAAGAATGAATTCTTACCATTTGCAGCAGCATGGATGGAACTGGAGAGCATTATGCTAAGTGAAATAAGCCAGTCAATGAAAGAAAAATACCACATGATCTCTCTTATTTATGGATAATAAAGACCATTATAAATTGATGAACATAAACAGATACAGAGGCAGAACAGCATTGAACAGACTGTCAAACTACAGCTGGAAAGCTCAGGAGGGTTGGGGGGGGGAGTTAAGAGATCAACTGAAGGATTTGTATGCATGCATATAAGCATAAACAATGGACACAAGACACTGGGGGGTAAGGGAGGAGGGGAGAAGGTCAAGTGGAAAAAATGGAGACTTATTTAACACTCTTTGTAATACTTTAAGCAATAAAACAAAATAAAAAATAGATCATATATATATACATACACATATGCATAAGATGTCCCGTCTGAGTTATACCTATTCTGTGCAGAATTCTATGGGTGATATCCAAATCAAATCAGTGCTTAACACATTCAAGGCTTGAGTAGCCAACATTATAAAGAAATGCACCGCCTGGGTTAACTGCACAATACAAATGCAGAACATGTGAATATTCCATCTCGAAGAAGATAGCTGTGTTACACCCTGCTTAGAAGTATTGTACGGCTGGAGTAGGGAGAACAGGACAAGAAGATGAAAAGACAGAAGTTGACAGCAGTGGATGTTGCCAGGAAATGCACAAGGCATATGCAAAACGCTTTACCACCTACTGCAAATTGACATCAAATTAGGCCTCTGCAACAGTCTGACCTTCCCAGATTCTGGTCTTTCCATGTGCTGTTTGTTCTGTTTCTGTTGGTCTTTCTTACATAACAAATTCATGCTTGTGCAAGGTAAGGAGGATGCCACTAAAAGTATTTGCAAACAAAATCTTTAGGGTCCTCAATTGGGGATTGAACTCATATTCAAAGAGGCAACAGTTCGAAGGAGGATGGTCCAGCATTTCCAATAGAACTTTTAAAAATGTGAAGCTTCCCTTATGTGTTATGCCTTTAGAAAGACAACTCCCAAAGTCAGGTTATGTGTCTCCGTGAAGAGAATAAAATTGTGGATATGATGTAATTATGGATGGAGGAAGAAATGGTAGTAGGGAGCAGCTGGGTGGATGGAACATTTCTTCTCTGTCTCAACCCTAATAACTCTCATGCTACTCCACTCTTCCTTTCCCGTTTGCGTGACTAAAATGCCCTGAATTCAGTTAAGGATAATTGAGTTAAACCAGTTTCCTATTCAAATAATGTTAAAGTAATGATGTATGGTACCAAAAAAAATGACACTGCTTGGTAAACCTCTATGTTAAGCCTGAGAAGCAGCCCAACACAATCTATTTTCTTCTACCCTCCCTCTGTTTTTGAGAAACGAAGCAGCATTTTTGCAGAGCAACGCATTCGTTTTCTTATGCTCGTATCTATCTTCTTCATGTTGGCAAAAGATCACTGAATTCTATTTCCAAACATCTGAACTCTTGCTGTAGCGACTGCCAGGTCCTTCCATGGAGTCAAGGGAACTGAAGATGAAGCCTTGGGAAGCAGCCTGTTGAGCAAATGGCTAATTAATGTAATGCACTTTAGAAAGTAGCCATAATTAAAAGCTTTACTGGAGAGCAAGAGCAAATCATTCACAGAAGTTTGGCTTCATGTCCCCAGGCAAGCATGGTTACTTATAAAAAACCTCTTAAACTAATCACTAATGATCTGTAATGTAAATGTTGCATTTCTTAATGATGTGCTTTTTCTCTGTTATCTTGAAAATCAGCTGTTTCTGAAACTAAGAGGAGCAGCCTTTGTTTGTTAGATGTTTTCATGTTTCCAAAATGAACTCATTGGAAGAGTTTCACAGCATAAAGTGGAGTCCTGGTCAGGGCTGCCAGGTGTGGGCTCCACATGCTTTGGCCTGCACAGTGCCGGGAGCGCTCCCTCCCTGTGCCCATGTGACTATGCCACCAGCAGCGGTGCGACCCAGCAGCCTGGCGCAGGGCTGTGTTTAATGGTCCACAGATATGGCTCACTCTTCATATCAGCTTTCCTCTGTACATCGGGCTTTTCCCTGCAGGTGTGTTTGGGAAGACGCTGAGGTTTAGACTTAGGCTGCTGTATTTTTCATCTGAAAATGATTAAACAAAATCAAGGAATCGTTTTCTCTGTTACTCTGGATTTCCTGCTGGTGGAATTATTTTTATATTGTCAGTGATTAATACACAAACAATGAATGAATAATGAAGATTACCTCTTGGTGGAGTAATTTATTCTTTAGGTTCAACGCTAGAGAGGTTGAGAATGAAATTGTGGGACTTCTCACAGATGACCAATATGCCAAACACTTTGAAGCACTGCAGAAGCTTTCAAACTTGAAAAAATAAGTACAATTATTACATATTCAGGGTGTTACTTTTGCAAGCCATTTGAAAATTTTGAAATTGCATTGCTAAAAGACGAATATGGTTATCATAACTTTTGGATTTTTTGTAATAATTTAGACAATATTATTAACTCAAAAGATATGTGTATGCAATGTATTTTTACATGTAAGCAAATGATGATGATATCAATTTTAGAAGAATTTAATTTTTATACATTTTAGAATAATATTTATTTTTATACTGTAAAACAATCTAAACCAAAAATCTTTCCCAGGAATTCAGTTGGAAAATGTCAATGATAAGATGATAAGGTTAACAAAGCAGTTATTTTTAAAATTCATTTTTAAGTGGATTAAATGCTGTTATACAAAAGCTAGAATCAAATTGAAGACTAAAGCTACCTACAAGAACTGATATAGTGTGTGTGTAATGTATGTATTCAATGCTATATAGTATATACTATCTAATAAAAGCATAATATGCAAATTAACCATCACTCTGGGACAAAGATGGTGGTGCCCATAGCAGTGGGGCAGGATGCTGGCGGTGTCACCCTGGCAATGTGAGCCAAGCAGGCATTGCCTCAGCAACCCGTGAGCAGGTCACACTGCCCTGGAGTAGGCAAGCACCATGAGCAGGCAGCCTTGCAGCAGGGCCTGCTCCTGGCCACCACAGCAATCAGGAGCAGGAGAGCCTCATGGGCTGCTGTGCATTTGGGGGGCTGCTTCCAGTCACCGTGGTGATCAGCAGGAAAAAACGAGCAGGCGGCCCACGGGCAGCCCACAGTGGGACCTGCTCCTGGGTCCCCGCGACAATCCATGAGCAGGCAAGCATGGCCGGCAGGTAGCACCCAGCCCTGGCCGCAGCTCAACGGAGAGAACAAAATGCAGGCAAGGCCAGGAGTCTGAGAGATCAGCACAGAGAGGTGCCTGCTTTGAGCCTCTGATGTGGCTGGGGGCAGGCCCCCAGCAGACACACACACATACACACAGCAATGGCCAGACTGTGGCCATCAGTAGGATGTCCACTGAGGGGTCCCAGACTGTGAGAAGAGGCAGGCTGGTCTGAGGGAGCCCCACCCTCCTCTGTGCATGAATTTCGTGCACCGGGCCTCTAATATATATATTCTCTCTCTCTCCCTCTCTCTTTACACACACACACACACACACACACACACACACGCTCTCAATTTATATATAATTTATATATACAGAGTATTTAAACCTTGGACTCAGAGGTCAACATCAAGTGTTTTCCTTTGTGTTCCTATAATTTAGTCTGTACCCTTTTAAAGTAATTGTGTTGCCTTGTAATTACTTATTCAGTTTCACAAGTTGTAGGTGCAATGAGCAAGCGTGGTAATTACATACCAAGTATTTACATATTTCTTTAGTGAGATTCTGTGGATTCAAATTCTGGCCCTATTATTTTATAAGCTCCATGACCTTGAGCAAGTCATATTTATAGTGAATGTGTCTCAGTTTCTTCATCTGTAAATTGGGGTTTGGGGATAATAGTGTCTATATTATGACTTCACAGTGAGAATTAGATGAGTTTTTCCATGTAAAATACAAAGAATAACATTTGACACATATTAAGTGCTCAATATGTGTATATTGAAACTGCATACCTGATGCTCTGTCTGGAGAATACACTGTGAAAGCTGTAAGCTTTGTTCCTGGACACCTGGTACCCTGGATGACTCAGTCTAGGTGACTCCACAGTGCCAGGAGGAGGAAGGCATAATTTGTCAACTATTCAAAATCTTATCTCCCTTTAAAAGATATCTTAATTAAATTCTTCTCTCAGACATCCCATCATATTTACATTACCAAAGCTACTTAAAACCTGCTCTGATCCATTTACTTTATTATTTTCTATACACACACACTTATGCACACACATGCACACATGCATATACACATGCACACACACGCAAGAGTTGGCTCCTCTAAGTAACCTATAAAAGAGTTAAAACTATGAACACTTTTGAATTTACTATTGCTCAGAGCCACAATTCACTGTTTAATCCCTGAAAGGGAAACGTTATAATCTTTCCATAATAAGTAAAGCATTGTTAGGTATTCTGTTAAATTACCTCATGTAACACAGACATTTCCAACTACGCCAGGACTAACTGCCCATGCACAAGGAGAAGTGGAGGACTTAGAATACATTTGCATTACATTATACCTCTTCAAGCTGCTGCTATATTTTAAACAGGTGCTTTTTAAAAATCATCTGAAGTTGTCAAGTTTATATTCTCATTAACCAGAGATGGTGGAGCTACTCTTTGCTATGGTCAGTAAAATCCTCAGTGGGCAGAATACCCTAATGGTTAGAGGAGGGAGTCCACAAAACAGGCTCATACACAATGTAGGAGTCATTGAAGTCAACCTGAATTTCAGTAGAGATTTCAACATCATATCAAACAACATTTTAGCTGATTATTAGTTATCTTCCTTTATTTCCTATACTAGGAGCCCAGTGCACAAAAATTTGTGCACTCAGGGTTGTCCCTCAGCCTGGCCTGTGCCCTCTCACAGTCTGGGACCCCTCAGGGGATGTCCACCTGCTGGTGTGCCTGGCCAGCCTGGGTGAGGAGCTGAGGGCAGTTTTCAGGCTGCTCACAGTCTCTTCAGGGTTCAAGTCCCTACTGGGGTACCTTGCCAGCCTGGGTGAGGGGCTAAGGGACATTTGTTCAGGCTGCCCACAGCTCCCGTTGACCCAAGATCCCAGCGAGGCTGGCTGGAATCAGGTTTCTGGGGTTTATTTATCTTCTATAATTGAAACTTTGTTGCCTTGAGCAGAGGCCTAGTCAGGCCACGAGGCCTCCTGTTTGCTTCAGCTCTGTGGCTTCTATAATTAAAACATTGTTGCCTTGAGCAGAGGCCCAGCCGGCCTAGACTGGTAGTTTCCTCCATCACTGGTGCAACAGAAGCCTCCTGTTTGCTCTAGCTCCATGGCTGTTGGCTGCCATCTTGGCTGGGTTAATTGCATACAGCCACTCTAATTGGCTAGTGGGTGTGGCTTGGCTGGTAGGTGTGGCTTAGGTGTCTCAGAGTGATGGTTAATTTCCATATTACTCTTTTATTAGATTAGATTTTGTGCTTTATTTTCATTATTTCTCTATGTTTCTATATTCCCTACCTCAATCTGCAAGTGGAAAATCACTAAGTAACTTTGAGTATCAACTTCAACTCAGAAAATAATTGTGTAACAAGTTTTCAAACTACTTTTGCCTTGAAAATATACTAAAAACTCATTGTCTATGTCACCATATAGGTCAATTTTGCCTGCATTTTATCCAATATTTCTTTGCTTAAAGCTTTTAGTCTACGAGACACTCCACAGATGCATAAAACAACTAAGTAATGAAAATTGAGTTTGTTACATTTCTTTGCCTGGCTGTGGCCCAAATTGTAATAGCCTCGTCCTCATTTTCTTCAGATCTTTGATATATTGACTATAGCTTATCTTTATAACTGCATTACAGATTTTATAATTTATAAAATAACAGATAGGTCAGGAATTCCCTGTGTAAGTGGTGAAACATGTATCTGCTATCATGTACAGCAATCATTTATTTTGAGAGGCTGAGGCATTCATGAGGACAACTAGCATGAGAGCAGAGGTTCACGTTTTGTGCCAAAGGGAAAGCTGATTTAATGTTCCCCAGTAAAAATTGTTCCAATGTGTGGGGTAGTTAACTGCATTAGAGACTATAGGAAATGGCATCTTTCACCCCAAAGTCACCCGTTGAAAATCTGAAACAAATTGAGAGTGACTGGAAGTGCCATAAGATAATGGTACATAAATTTTTAGTGGGTCATCATGAGGACCACAGATTTCAGTATTTTGCTTTGTTTGCTAATTGCTTATTATTCTTTGGCTAATGTGTTCATATTATTTACATCATCACAGCCAGGACTCATTTGAGGATTGACAAAATCAGTCCTAAAATTACTATAACTTTTGAAATATGACAAGTATATTTGTATATTGTTATAATTTTCGCTTTTATTTCAACCAGGGAAAGAATGCAATTTCTTAAAATGCAGTCAAAAGATAATGAGCATCATAACTACTATGTCTTCATAAGTTTTTTAATATAGTAGGAACATAGTTTTGTGTTAAGATATGGTTCTAGACTAAACATACATTAATACTATGTTATTACTGTAAAAAAGCAAATAACTATATCTTCATTGTTGATCATACTATAGGATTTACAATATCATTCTTACCCAGATAATATGTTCAATGTTTCTTAGGTAGGCTGTAAACTAATTCCTAATAATCTTACAATAACTGTTTTCAGATCTTGATTATATTGGCTATGATTTATCTTCATAACAGATTTTCTAAATTTAAATTTTTAAACTGTAAGTATGACATTTACTGTCATATTTTGCCTGTGTCAAGTACTATTGGAGCAGCTTCAGGTATATTTAGCATGTGGGTAAGTAGAAGTTAAATCACAAATACATGTACTTTGGATTTATTTGAATATTTTTGGATTTATAGCATATTCTCTGTAGAAAATATTACCAATTATTGCCATTTGAAGAGGTGATCAATGACTATACAGCCAAAAAATGTAACTTATTATATAGATAAATTATTGCTATCCATTCCAATGTAGGAAAGACTCAGGAAATATCATACCATCTACCTTGTAACATGACATGAAGATGCGATTTGAGGTTTAGAACAGTGCCACAGCACACTGATGTGCAGCAAGAAGTTTTAAAAACATGCAGTACCTGACTATTTTGTCAGGAACACTGACTTCTTTTCTCTTAGACTGTTAAATTTAAAAAAATGACAAGAGCTAGAACAAAATTAGTTGTCTGGTGTAAATTAATAAAAATTTAGTCAGATCGGCAAAAAATAATTTTTTTTTTGGTGTGCCTCAGAATTTTAGTAATTTGTATTTGCCATGAGATAAAAAGGGTTGGAAATCATCGGCATAAAACACTGAATATATGAGTGTATGAATAAGAAACAGAAGTATGAGGTTATGAGCCGGCAGTAGCTCTGTAAAAAATGTTTCCAATCATTCAATTTGTAAAATAATAACTTTATAATCATTTACCCTTTATCAGAGTTCTTTCCTGCAAAAATATATGTTATAATGCAGCTTTTCCTAGAATAAACATGTTATGCATATGTTTTTCATTTGTGATAAGAACTACATAAAATAAAATTAATCTAAATTTTAGAAAACATTCTGTGCCAGTATTAATAGGTTTTATACATTTATGCTTTATGAATCTTAGCTATTATCTCACAACCATAATAAAGGAAGGCTAAATGATCTTTCCACTATCAACAGGAGATGTTACTTCCACACTGTTCCATAAGAAGGAGAAATTAAATAATACTATGTTATAAATTAGGGAAATAATATTTTATGAAAATATTAAGTGGTCAAGTAAAATAAATGGTATGTGTTGTTTTTTTCTAGATGACATTTTTATCTTTGTCTACTATTCCCAAATTAAAATTGGTTGTGATTTCTTTTATTGCTTTAAATACATATTCATTTTGAGTCTCTGTTTTGTACTTGTTCTTTTTTCTTGAAGAGGGCCCCTGGTTCCATCACTTCTTTAATGTTCCCGGCAGGTCTATACTAGTAGCCATGTTAAGTGCAGTTCTTTCCCATAATCCAGCAACTCTGATCCTGTGTATCTGCCCTTCAGAACTTCACACAGCTTCTGATTCCTCTGAGGTAGTGTGTTGAAAGTTGTCCGTAATTGGGGAAGTGAATGGGAAACTATAGAGGATGTAGTCAGTGTGCTATATCACAATTTGAAGTAATGAATTACATATCCAAACAACATGAATAGATCTTAAAAAATGGCATTGATAGAGAAACCATTTAATTTAATTTAGTTACTATGAACTTTGTGGCAAACCCCTCACACAAAAACATAGACATAAATCCATTTGAATGGTTGTATACAATAAGAAGAATGAATGGAAGTAAAAGTTTAAAACAAAGGAGATGCATTTTGAAAATTTTTCCAAGTACTGAAAACCAATATTTTTTCCAATGCTGTGAAGAATGATGGACTCACACCTCTTAGCCTACTGTCAGAAAGAAAGAAAAAAGGATTATCTACCTGAGAATAAATATGTATAGGCTGCATAGGTGTACTACGAGGTGAAGCAAAAGTAGGTTTACAGTTGTTCATATGGAAAATAATACAATAATTAATAAATTATTTCACATACAATTGTAAACCTACTTTTGCCCTACCCCATGTATAGTGTGGTGTTAAGTATATTATGGAGATAATTATTGTTCATAGCTTTATTTTACAAAATTACATATTCCATCCTATATAATAAAGAGTTAATATGCTAATTAGACCAAACAGTCGAAGGACCGTCCAAACGACCTTCCGGACAAAGCCGGGGCTGTGAGGGGCTGTGAAGGCCGAGACTCTTTGCACGAATTTCGTGCAGGTAATACATAATAAAGAAATATAACCAAAGCAGACTATCAAAGTACACACTTAACGGAATACACATGATTCTGCCTCTGTCTTAAATTCTCATATTTCCCAGAACTAATCTTTAATTTTATTCTCACAATTTTTAACCCCACTTTTGCTTGATTTCATTCCTGCCATAGAATTCACTAAACCTGGTCATTTAACTTCCCAAACTCTATGAAAAACTCCCTACTTACCAGATAATTCTGTCAGCTCAAACTCAACAAGTACCAACCTGAACTCCATCTGTTATTTTTTTTTTATTCCATCCTTAGCCTGGATACTGAGATCAAAATTATTAGCTAAGAAATTGAAATGCCACCTTAGAGTCCTTCATCAGTTAAGAGCCAAATTCTGTTCTCTCCACAACTTAATGCCTGTTTTTACCTTCATCTTTTGATGGGTCTCTTTCCTTCGTTTTCTTTGTTTTCCCCTTGTGTCCATCATTTCTGTCTATAGTGACAAGTATCTTTTCGAAAACAAAAATCTGACTAGAAAATACATGTAACTTCACTATTCGCCCTAGCCTTCATTTGCAAAATAATCACTTATCCCTATAACTGCACTCTAGAAAATTATATGCATTTGGAATTACTCTTTCTATAGCTGTCATTTATTTTCTTTCCTAAATTTATTTACACATGTAGTTCCCTCTATCCTCTACCTGCTCTGGCTTCTAGGTCAAAGGTTTCCTGCTCCTCAGTTATTTCTTGTCCTTATATTTGGAGCAGAATTAATTATATGCTTTGCCCCAGTGTACTCTATGTTATTAATATAACCTCCTGTCATTTGCATTAATTACATTTGTTCATTTTTTATTATTGCTATATTAGAGTGTAAGTCTCCTGAGAGCATAAACTGTATGTTATCCATATTTTTATTTTTCCTTAGCACAATGTCTGATGCTCACATGGTACTTCATAAAGGTGTGTCATACATGTTGATATCTGAATAGATAAAGTAAAACAGCCCCAAACTGCTTCAGTAGCAGAATGGATAAATTACAATTTCATACAAATAAATATTAATCAACAATGAGGATAATCATACAAATATACTTTTGAACAAAAACTCAGATATGATATATATGTACATGATATATAATTCTTTTCATATTATTGGAGAAGAGAAACTTTTGCTCTACTCTCTTGTGTTAATTTCCTAGGGACAGAAAGTTAAAGTGACAAAATACAGATAAACAAGAAAGGTTTCTTTATAAAAACAGAGGAGCTAGCAAAGAAGTAGCTAGTTCACCAAATGGTTTAAATTAGAGGTTTATATACCTAATATACTAGGAAAAAGCAAAAGGGACAGAAAAGTCTTTTATGAGAAGAACAAATAGGATTCTTTAGCAAAGACAAATGGGTTTTTAGGAGAACTAATGGCAGATAAGAAAGTTTATGATAATGTTTGTTTACACAGGTGTGAGTGGTTTTGATATTTTTCATGGCCCTGAAACCTCCCAAGAGAATAAATTTATAAGAGCTTCATTTCTCATAAGCTTTTACTGCTTTTAGTCAGATAAGGGAAGCTTTAAGAAGGGTACTTCCTGTATCTGTTGAATTTCAAATATCTTTGACTTAAAATAATATTTAATACTAACTGAGGTTACAAATGAGTTCCCACAATATTAATTTAAAAATAATTACAGCATGAGTGGGGGAGGGGTTGTGGGTTATTGGGAGATAAGGACACATTTGTAATACTTTGACCAATAAAGAAAATAATAAATAAATAAATAAATAAATATAATAATAATAATAACAACAGAAAAATTTCTAGTTAGGACTCAGGATAGTGGTTAATATTATTAAGGAAAAGGAAGTGATTGGGAGAAGATATGACTGGACTTTTGCACTATTGGTAGTATTCTATTTCTTACCGTGGGTGGTGGCTACATAGATGTATTAAGGCTGTGGAAATTCACTGAATTATATCTACATGGTTGAGTAATTCAGTGTGTGGGGATAATTAAAGAAGAATGAAAACACTAAATGAATGAATTTTACTTTGATGTATAATAAACAGTGATATTCAATATATGCAATAGTAGGTGAAAGAGAAATTGTAGAATATTTGTACTTAGAACCAATGTCACCATTTTTATAATCAATCAAGGAAAAATAATGAATAACGTATTTTTGAAACTACTTGACAGAAAGGAAGGAAATATTTACCTCTCTCTTTTCCTATATATTTGAGGCTCAGACCTATATGACTGTCTGTTTAGATCTCCACTTGGATGTCACAGAGGACCTCAAGAATATTTCCAAAAATGACATCATCATCTCTCCTCCTTGCTGGCTGGGCCAAAGTATCAATTGTTTCCTGATTTGGTAAATGTCAACATCAACCATTCAGTTTCTCAAGCAAGAACTCCAAGAACTAAACTTGACTCGTCCGAATAATCAATATATTTCATTGATAATTATTAGTATATATCTCTCAAGTGTGTCCATGTCTATCCATCTTTACTGCCCTATTCAAATCTAGAGCATTACAATTTTCACTTTTACATCATTGCTGCAGCAACCATCTGACTGTTTTGCTAGCTCTGGTCTTTATCTTCACTGTTATTTATTTTCTACAATGCAGGCAGAATGTTTTCCTATCTAGCTCCAAGGAAGCAAACAAGAGTGTTTAAAGAATATATTGCAACTGATGTGAGTTCAGTGAGAGCAAAGCTAATAAGACTTCTGACCAAATTGGAAAGGAGTAAGCACTAAATTTTACATGCTTTAAATTTAGGACAACATTCTATTTATATACATAAGTAGTCTCTGTCTTAGAATTAGCATTCAAGAGAAAAGATTTTCTCATTAATGCTTATCAGCACATGAATTCAAATGTTAAAATAAAGGCATGCATTTTCACACAGAATGGTGTCATTTAGCTGCTTTGTGTATCAAAGACTAAAAATTGCCAGATATTTTTTTCTTAAATTGTATGTGCTAAATTTGTATTTCAAAGACTCTGCTGAAAATATATTTAAAGCATAGAAATAATACATAACACCCAGAGAATTCTATCCTGGAAATTATCTAAGTGTAAAATATTAGCCAACATGAAAACCTATGAGAGCTATACCATTTCTGAAGCCTTGTAGGTAGTACATGAGCAAAAATGTTTGAAAAGTACTGTTTTAGTAGACTAAATGGGACAAAGACCATTTTCTAATGGAGGGAAGTTTTACCTAAAAATTATCATAGTTACATAAATTTGTCAAACTCTAAAGGATGAAAGACATACTTTTTTTTCATTATTTCCTCCAAGGTATTAAGAATTTTACATTTCAGGTATACATGAGGTTTCCTTTTTTTGTGGCATTTCAATGTGTCATACAACAGTCAGAAAAGAACAATGACTTTAACTATGAAATAATAAACGTCTGAAAAAATGAGTTTGAATTTGCTCTATAAGGAAATCCATGTTCATAGCTATGAGTATTGTAATTTAACCTCAGTTTATAGAAGCCAAATTCTTTCTGAAAAGATGAGAATCCATCTGAGTTAAGAGTAGAAAATTTAGATCTAAGATATAATACATCTGATATAAACAATATTTATAGGTAATCTAATAAAAGAGTAATATTCTAATTGCATCACTCCACTACATCCCCAGCCATGCCCACCAGTCAATCAGAACAACTATATGAAAATTAACCCAACCAAGATAGTGGTCAGCAGCCACAGAGCTAGCTAGAGCAAACAGGAGGCTTCGTTGCCCCGGCGATGGAGGAAGCTGCCTGCCTAGGCAGGCTGTGGCCTCTGCTCAAGGCAACAAAGATTCAATTATAGAAGACAAATAAACCCCAGATACTTGCTCCAGCCAGCCTCCCTGTGAGCTTAGGTCGCTGGGAGGCTTGACCAGCCTGAAAACGGCCCTCAGCCCCTCATCCAGGCTGGTCAGGCACCCAGCAGGAACCCCTATCCTGAAGGGGGTGGGCTAGTCTGAAAACAGCCCTCAGCCCCTCAACCAGGCTGGCCAGGAACCCCAGCGGGACCCCCACCCTGATCCAGGACACACTTCAGGACAAACCTGCTGACCCCCACCCATGCACCAAGCCTCTATCCTATCTAATAAAAGAGTAATATGAAAATTAACTGTCACTCCATGACAAAGATGGTGGTGCCCATAGTGGTGGGGAAGGACGTTGGTGGTGTCACCCTGGCAACATGAGCCCAGCAGGCATTACCTTGGCAACCCATGAGCAGATCTCATTACCATAGAGCAGGCAAGCACAGGAGCAGGCTAGTTGCTATAGCAATTGGGAGCAGGAGACCAAACATGTGGGTGACTTGAGGGCAGCCCCAGTGGAGCCTACTCCCTGTCACCACAGTGATCCATGAGCAGGCAAGAGTTGCCAGCAGGCAGCACCCAATCCTGACCACAGCTCAAGGGAGAGAACAACATGCAGGCAAGGCCAGGAGCCTGAGAGACCAACACAGAGGGGTGCCTGCTTCAAGCCTCCATGGTGTGGCTGGAGGCAGGCCCCCAGCAGACACACACACACACACACACACACACACATGGCACCTGCCAGACTGTAGCCATCAGTAGGACATCCACTAAGGGGTACCAGACTGTAAGAGGGGGCAGGCTGGGCTGAGGGACCTCCACCCTTCCCTGTGCACAAATTTCATGCACCAGGCCTCTAGTTCTATATAATAAAAGGTAATATGCAAATTGACCCTAACAGTAGAACCATTGGGAATGACTGTTCACTATGACACACACTGACCTTCAGGGGGCAGATGCTCAATGCAGGAGCTGCCCCTGGTGGTCAGTGCACTCCCACAGGGGGAGCTCTGCTCAGCTACAGCCAGGTTGATAGTTGCCAGTACAGCGGTGGTGGTGGGAGCCTCTTCTGCCTCCTCAGCAGTGCTAAGGATGTTTGACTGCAGCTTAGGCCTGCTCCCTGCTGGCAAGTGGATATCACCTGAGGCTGGCAGAGGAATGCCAGAAGGATGTCTGATTGACAGCTTAGGCCCAATTGTCTGGGGAGCAGGCTTAAGCCAGCTGGTGGACATCCCCTGAGGTTCCCAGACTTTGAGAGGGCACAGGCCTAGCTGAGGGACCCCCCTCCCTGAGTGCACCAATTTTGTGCACCAAGCGTCTAGTATTGTAATATTGTGCTATCCTGAAAACTAAACAATGCAGAATACAACTAATAAAGTTAGAGAAATGTGATATCATTTTAATGTCCTAAACTTGGCTTATTTTTCAATGCGGGTGAGTGGATTGGAAGAGATGAGCCAACTTGAATGTACATATGGATGCAGAGAATAGTGTGGGAAAAGCCTGGGGGAGCGAGGAGGTGAGGGCTAGAAGCATCAAAAAACCTTTCTTGTACTTTTCCCCACTCACCACGTTTGCATCCTTGTTAAAGGCCAGTTCACTTAGAGGAGAAAGAATCTGTTTTCAATGTCATGTCTTGACTAAAAATTAGTCCAGAGTCCTACTGAGATGCGTACCCTCCTGAAAACTTGGCCACATAGACTGCTTGTGCATAAGACCTGTCCTGACTGTGTAGCAGAACTTGACTGACCCCTCCTCTGAGATCACAGGAAGAGAAAGCAGGCCAACCCCTTCATATGCTAAGCTGTAGCATTCACAACTCTTCAACCATTTGTTCCGGACCTATATCTCCACCTTCATTCTCATCCACAGACACCTAATCCAACAACAGTCAGCTGCTCATCACTCCCTAACACCAAACAAGGTTTTCAGTTCATGAGCCTTTGTCCAAATCTCCTACCACACAAACCATCAGTGTCCTCATTCTGTACAATCTTTAGTCACCTAAACTGAAAAGGCCAACTCAAAAGCCAATTTTCTCCATGTAGCCTTCTTGGATTCCTACATGAGAAGTAACATCTGCCAGTTCTGGGCCCTAGAATTATACTCTGCTCTGAGTTGATGAGACACAACTTTCTTTCTTCTGCTAAATTACAAGTTTCCTGAGGCTGGGATCATGCCTTGGACAACTTTGTAGCCCTCATATGGCCTAATACAAGTGCTTTCAGATAATACAAGAGGATCCAAAATATTTAATATATTGCTGTCAGTTACAGATAAATACTAGTGTATTGTTATTTCTAAGAATTTTCATAAACATAGTCCTGTTCTTCTCTAAAAGAAACATGAGCATTAAAATCAATAAAAATTATATTGTTAAGGGGAAAATATTTTAATAACCTAGTTGTAGCAAACAATTATTTCTACTCTATAGGTGACCTATTAACTTAATTATCATTACTTATTTATTCAAATGTTTTGAGAAATAAATTAAGATATTTTAATTACATATTTTCTTAAATTCACAAATTTATTCAACTGTATAATATAAATATTTATGTACAATTATAAATTAAAAACTCTTGCTAAAATATTAGAAAAAAATAGTACAGATTTTATTTTTTTGCATTCTA
>PVJC01001595.1:0-70353 GCA_004026665.1 Murina feae
AAGAGATGTAAATCACTTTTAAGGTTGGCTTTTAAACATATCTCATATATTCTGTTTCCCTTTCTCTTTTTATGATGAATCTAGAAGATAATATTACACTGAATATGGAAGACAATATATTTTTTATAGCTAAAAAGCAGAAGCAACTTGAAACCTTGAATTATGGCTTAGCAGAACTACTGAGTAAAGCCA
Organism: Murina feae; assembly: GCA_004026665.1. Classification (NCBI taxonomy): domain Eukaryota; kingdom Metazoa; phylum Chordata; class Mammalia; order Chiroptera; family Vespertilionidae; genus Murina; species Murina feae. Next base: position 193 of record PVJC01001595.1, read on the forward strand.
ACTTACATCAGACTATAACATGAGCAGAAAGCAAATGTTTGTTATGTTAAGCCGCTGATAGTTCAGGGGTTATTTGTTATTGAGGCATAGCCTGATTTATTTTCACAAATGTACTCCTGCTCCTAAAGGCCTTTGTATGCCATCCTTTGTATTTTTGGGGAGTTGTTTATGAGAGTAGGTCTTCATAACTTATTTGTTATAGAAAGTGAGAGAGCAGAAATTAAGAAAAGCTTTTGTGTTCTTTGGTTTGTGTACATAACTGGTGAATTAAGATGGAATTTAGATAAACCACTGGAGAAAAGTAGGTTTCAGGATTAAAAGTATGAAATTAATGTTGGACATGTTATGTGATAAGGACTTAGCCTTGTATCATGGGTGATTTTATAAATATATTTGAGGGCAAATCTTATTATCTTGTAAGTTTAATTCCCTGTAATATTTAGTATCTATAACTATTTATTCAGGGTGGGAGAAAAGTAGGTGTATAGTTGTGAGTATGCGGAACACAGAGTTTATCCCTATATTAGTATTTAGTAATTGTTTTATATTCCATATGAACAAATTAAATTATAGATTGATTGACTAATTATCTCTTACTAGGAGAAGGAACTGCTTTAAATAATTTCTCCTGTAAAAAATGCAAAACCTACTTTTGCTCCACCCTGTATTTGTTGATGGGTTGGTTCCTTGACTGGATCAGCTGAACTCTGGAGGAAATTTTCCCACTCCTTCAATCAATAAATTCTTCTGAGAATTCTGGAGATGCTTATTCTTTTTTGTGTTTGGAATTGCCTTGAGTTGTCCACACACTCAAAGGAAGTAGCTTGTTTTATTTCAATAGCATATTTATGTGGCTTCTTTTCTTGGCTTCCCCTCTCCTCCCAGATCTGCATTTTTCTGAACCCTTTTGTGCAGCATGCACTCACTCTTTATAGAGATATTTCTCATTAGGTTGATTGTAAAAGCCAACACTGAATGTCAAATCCAAGTTTGTTGCACAAGCAGTTTGGAAGGTCAGAGTGATCTCCACAAGATGCATACCAGCAGCTAACTCAATTTTTTATTTCCCCAAATGACTTTTCTTGTGAAATCTGGTTTTCACATCTTCCCATGCTTTTCCCTAATGATAGCCTGCTCATATACTTCAAAAATAACCAGAAAGAGTATTTTAGAAAGTCACTGTTTTTCTTTTTCTTTAAAATCTCTGATTATTCCTTGATGTGTTTTTTCCTAGAAGAGCATTTTGCCTGCAATGGGCATTAAATCAGTTTTTGTTGACTAGTTTAAAGACCTTAGTCTGAGCTGGAAAAGAATATGTGGGTCCAATCCTTTGCAATTTTAGGTGAAGAAACAAAAGAATGGAAATATTGTGGCCAAGGTCACACAGCTGATTAGGTGCAGACCTGCAGCTATTTCTAATGATGCTACTTCTTTAATTATGTGCATAACTCAACAGTTTCACAAAGCCATCATTTATCTGCCCTCAACCTTACAAGAACTATGTGAGGGAGGAAACACAGTCATTAGCAACCCTTTTGGTTTTTTAATAAATAAGGAAATTGAGGCCCAGAAACAAAACAAAACAAAACAAAACAAGTCAAATCCTTGAATTATCGTATTCATTTATTCCACAAATATCGATTGAGCCTCTATTGTGTGCTAAGCACTGTCTTCATTTTTTAAAATATGAACAAAACAGACAAGAGTCTGCCCTCCTTTATCAGGAACAAAAGAGGGAGAAAACAACGTATAATAAATAATAATTGAAATGAGCAAGCTTGCCTTCTGCCTCTAATCCAGTGGTATTTATCTTTACACTTTTGTTAATTAAAACAAATAAAATTCTAGATTGATTGGCTAATTCTCTTTTACTAGGAGAAGTAACTGCTTTAAAGAATTTCTCCTACAAAGAATGCAAGACATTTCAGATGTAGCAATAAAAAGAGGGCTTCAGAGAGTTATATAATTTTATGTGCTCAAGAGAATATGGGGAAACATCAGTACATGTTCCCTTTCTCTCCAGCTTTGAGATTTATGATTGGTCTGTTACAATAATAATAACCGAATATTGGCACTAGAGATATATTTGATTCAATGGGTAACATTTGACAGCCTTAACTTGTGAAATGTAGAAAAGTTCTTGCAGGAAACTCCAGCAGAATATGTAATACACAAGAAGGTATTCAGGGAACAGAAAAATAAAGTCGAAGGAACCTGCTACCCAATCTGTTTCATTAAATATGAAAATTAAAATGCTTTAACAAAATGCTTTTTCTTCCTCTCTCCTCCCAATATACAAAAGCTTTGGTAGGCAGCCTGAAATTGCTCATCAAGGAAAAAGACCAGACTCAAAAGCTAAATGGCTTCTTTTGAATGAAGCAATTAATACTAAAAGGAACATGTTGTTTGTAAGGTAAAACATTCATTGTACTTCCTGGCACTCTATCAAGCCTCTCCTTGGCCTAAGTCAGTAGAGAAATGGTTTGCTGCATGATCTCTTGACCTCTAATAATCAGAAAGATTTGGCTAATAACTTGACAGCATCAGTTCTCTTTAGAAGTGGAAATGTGCCTGGGAACTACACTCCTGGGTCCTTCTCACTGAGACCCTGACTTTCTGGCTTTGGCAGGCCCATTAAGGCTGGCCTCTCTTCCATTTACAACACAGAGATGTTGCCCTATGATTGTTTAGATTTTGAAATGCATTAGAGTGATGCAACCAAGTATTACCTTAATTGTATTTGTTATGATCAGATTTTTCAAAAATAGTACCTTCTTAAAGATTCTTATATTTCATATTCTCACCCACTAATTTATGCATTTATTCAGAACACATTAATTAAGGACTTCCAATGTGTTGGAAACAGTATTGGGAAGGCTCTGGAGTGGAGACACAAAATAAAACCTTGTCCTTGTCCTCAAGGAGAGCTCAGTCCAGAATGGGGGGTTGTTAGGTGTGAAGAAGAAATTTTCTGCTACCTTTTTAAGTTCTTTCAGTTGGTCTAGTAATTAAATCTTTATTTACAAAATATATTTTTATTGGTTTTAGAGAGAGGAGAAGGAAGAGGAAGAGATAGAAACATCGATGATGAGAGACAATTACTGATTAGCTGCCTCCTATATGCCACCTCCTGGGATGGAGTTCACAACCCCAGCATGTGCCCTAACCAGGAATTGAACCAGGGACCTCCTGGTGCATTTGTTGACACAACCACTGAGCCATACCAGCCCAGCTAATAATTAAATCTTGGCGGGACAGATTAACAAGAAAACAAATTTCATTACATATGGAAACCCCACATTCATGAGAGACTCAGAGACAGAAAGGTAAAATGAGGTATGTATGGCATCCTGGAACCAAGGAGTGAGGTAAGATGCCTTGGAGCTTCAGAGGGGGAGGAAAGCAACTTGTAGGGTGATACCACAGGCAGGTGTTTAGTAATTAGTAGTTTGCCCTGCCCTAAAAAGTTATGTCTGGTGATAACTCTTAATATGAGCAAGGCTGCAGTTGGGATTCTTTATGGGAGAAGTAAAGGTTTTTCTTGAGTCTGCAGGGTCTCCATAGCTTTCAGCTCAAAATAATCCACATGCCAAAATTCTAAACCCCTTCACAGGGAAATTGTCAATAAATCATGGCAGTTTAGGAAAGAGACATGTGCTGAGAGGTGGGTGAGAGCTCTCTCAGGTAAGTGAATAGAGCAGTAGCTCTCTAGCTGGGGGAGGCTGGAGACAAAGAAGACTAGGATTACCCTTGCGCAACCCCTACTATCCCCTCCCTCAAGTGGAGACTTCTTTTTTTACTTGTTTCATGTATGCATATTTCTTATGAGTTTTTTTTAAATAAAGGATTTTACTAAAAAATGTAGATGAACTATATAAATGGTCTTTATGAACTCCTTTAATGTTCTAATAAATAATCCTGGTAGCAAGAGGCAGTGCCCTCTTCATTTTACATATAAGGAAAATATTTACTTTTTTAAAAAAATATATATTTTATTTTGATTTTTTACAGAGAGGAAGGGAGAAAGATAGAGAGTTAGAAACAATGATGAGAGAGAAACAATTGATCAGCTGCCTCCTGCACACCTCCTACTAGGGATGTGCCCACAACCCAGGTACATGCCCTTGACCAGAATCGAACCTGGGACCTTTCAGTCCACAGGACCATGCTCCATCCACTGAGCCAAGCCAGCTAGGGCAAAAATATTTATCTTAAACACGTATTATTTCATGGTTAGCACTGAAGACAGTTATCCTTATTTCTTCTTCATGAGACCAACCTACGGAATTGAAGTATTTTCACATTCAATTTGGGAAGGTGAGCAAATGGCACACAGCAAGTTAAATATTTGTTGAAGGGGTAAATGATGACAGACTACACCTATCTTTATATCAAATATCCATGTGAAAGAAATCATAACAGTTAGTTTGTTATTCTGAAAGTTAAATAAATTTTCTATCTAAGCAATAATAGTTTCTACAATGAGATCCTAAAGGATTAACTTTAACTCAGTTTAGTAAGTGACCTTTTAGGTACCTACCTGCCCACACTAGCGTGCTTATATTTTTGTTTTCCAGTCTTGGATGTAAAGGTAGATTTTATTCACTTAATCAATTTCTATACAACCACACAAAGAAGTCTGCTTAGTGAACAAATCTCACAGAAATTATGCTGAGCTGGACACAAAAAGGTACATATTTCATGATTTCCTTTAAATTAAGTTCCAGAAGAGGCAAAACTAATGTATGGTGAAAAAAATCAATTGCGTGGTAAGGGTGGATTGAGTATGAAGGGACATGGAGGAACTTTCTGGGTTCTAGAAATGTCTTATATCTGAATCAGTTGGGTGTATCCATTAATAAACTTATACAGTTAGGAAAAAACTCTTCTTATATTCAAGCAATAGATGTTATTGTTTCAACATTTACTTTATCATATTCATGTGGCATAATGAAGGGAAACGGTATTCTAGTCAGAAGCAGCAGTTTGAAGTCTTATTCTACTACACACTAGCTGTGCAACCTTGGACAAGTTTCTTTCCTTCCTTGGCTTCAGTTTGCTCAAGGATACTAATCCCAGCTGATCTCCCCTTACTGTTTTGAGGATCAAAAGAAATGATCTAATTGATATTGTACTGTGAACTATAAAGTGCCACATAAATGAAGGTGCTTATTATTCCTTGAGCCTGGGCCTGTCAGACCATAAGATCTTTTTCCAGGGTTGTTTGTTTATAGTTGATTAATTCCCGCTCCCACTCCCACCCTACCTCTGCCTGCTTCTTGAGGCCCACAGAGGTGGGAGACTGGCGAAGATATAAAAAGCCACAGCTTTCATGTCAACAGTTCCTTTCCCACGCAGTCCTTCTTCCATCCCTCCATTCATATGACTTCTAAATCACCAGCCATGAATGAAGCAACACCTTCCAGCCCCACATTGGGCTTCTGCCAGCTTGATGGCCTCAGACCTCAGAGAAGACCATCCTCCTTGGAAGAATTCTTCATGGATAACTTACTTTTCTCAGGGAGAGATTTCATTGCCTGCTCAAAAAAATGGAGTTTCTGTTTTGTTCTGTTTATATTGTGTTTTATTTTGAAAATGTCTTCAATGATCAGCAAAATTCTCCTGCAAGAGCATCACCCTGATGGCATTCCATCTTTTTCATCTCGTGTCACATTAACTGTCCTGTCAAAGTGCAAGGTGGATTTCTCACTGCCAGCACGATGAACACTGCTGTTGCTTAGAACAGAGGTTGGCGCTTTCCCTTAGTTCACAGCATCAGTATAGACAATAACAATTCTGGAAGCAGGACTTTCCTGGCAATTTTCGTTTGGGGGATGATGTATGAGACAGAGAAAAGTCCATTTAGGACTATGAGCTGCTGACATGGGGAAAACTACTTGTTCCAGATAAAATAAGTCAATTTAACTCAGAAGATACACGGAAGGTAGAACTACACTCTTGTAAGGTGGCATGACCTTTCAAGTGTTAAAAAATAGTGTTAAAAAATAAACAAACATTCTATGCTCAGACAGAACTGAAAGGCTATGCTTCTTTTTTAAGTTGAGGGATGTCATCATGGAAGCAGAAAACGTGCTTGAGTTTTGGTTTTGCCATTTACTATCTGGACAACAATAGATATGTTGTATGTTTATTTATAAAGTGGGAATAAAAATACCTACTGTATTACCTCCTGATGTGTTTTGAAGGTTAAGGGGCAATTGATTGATTGATCGATTTCAGAGAGAAAGGAAGAAGGAAAGAAAGATAGAAGCATCAGTGATGAGAGAGAATCATTGATTGGCTGCTTCCTGCACACTCCCTCCTGGGAATCAAGCTCACAATAGAGAATGTGCCCTGACCAGGAATCAAGCCAAGACCTTCTGGTTAATAGGTTGACACTCAACCATTGAGCCAAACTGCCCAGGCAAAGGATAATTTCTTTATGTGCAGGATACTTTTAAAGCATTTTCACATGAGAAGTTGAAAATATGCAATTAGAAACATGGATTTGGGGACAGCAATATGTGTCTAAATCCCATTCTGATTACTTTCTAGCTCTGTGGTCTTGTACAAATTTCTTAAACTTGCTAAATGTGGGTTTCTTCATTATTCAAAGGTGAATTGTAATATCAAAGTTATAGGGCTGTTAGAAGGATTAAATGATACATGTGGTGTGCAGTCGATAAGTGGTTGCTGGTTATATCTTATTTGCTTTCTACAAACCTATGAGGAAAGAAGAGCTTCTTTTAATCACATGGTTTCCACTGAGAAACAGTTGGTAACTGGAGGGCCCAGAAAGATGAATGTGTTAACTCTTCCTAAAGCTAGCAGGAATGTCCTGTAAAGCCACATCAATACTTGTGACTGCTCTTGGTTAGAATAAAACTATATCTTCCCTTTGAAGCAGAAAACATTCTTCCTGAAGGCTACCTGGAGGATAAAATGACCCAAGATTATATGCTTTTGTTTCATAGAAATCCTGTTACTTCTGGCTCAGTGGAGAGTATGGAGTCTGAGACATCCTCTACAGAAGATTTTTGCTTTTAGTATTTCTGATACACCTCCCACATAGGGAGAAGGAAACAAGGATGTGTCAACCAAAAAGGAAAGTGTGACATCATGATAAATTGCTTTCAGAACCTAGGAAGATGTCGGTAGCACAAGACCATTACATAGACACCTTCTCCATCAGATAGTGGGTCTTGGAGGGCAGAATGTTAGAATTGGGAGGCTCTTAGAAATCATTTAAGAAATTGTAAATGTGAATAAACAGAAGCTATTTACCAATGTTAATATATGTACTGTCACCAATGTGCCAAGTTAGTGATTAATTAGAACCAAGATTTGGGCCTCTCAACTCCCATTGTAGAAAGTTTCACTTTTGCTTTAGAGGAACTATAGGAAATCTTGACATAAATATGACACCATCTTTGCCTTCAAAGATGAAAATTGAGATAAAATGTGGACATATGGCTTTATCCACAGGTAAAGATCATAGTTCTTTTCAAAGTAATGTGGAGAGTCAGAGAAAACAAATTATACCTGGTTTAGAGAATCAGGTGTGGAAACCAAAAGATTGGCCTGTGAGCACAACCTCGATAACCAGATGCATGGAAAAGGAAAAACAAGTAGATAAGTGACTATAGCAAAGAGATGATCATTTCTTTATAAGGTAGAGAGAGTGTAAGTGCTTCGTCTGTCCTCATCCTCAGTTCCTCAGGAAAGTGAATATAGGCATACTCACCCTGTATGGTTAGCTGATGTATGTGAAAGTAGTGTGCTCAAATACTCTCTTTTTCTCTCTCATTCTCTCTGGGCTATCTTCTAGGCTGTTGATAATTTCGAATTTTCCTTGTTTTTTTAAAAGTCTGCATTAAACTTATACAACTGAGCTGTTATCAGAAGTGGGTAATAAAAATACCCTAACAATTAAGAAAATAAGTTTTGCACAAGTGAAAATCAGAAAGAGAACATTTTCTGAGTACACATTCCCCATGAACATACTTTTGCAGAGTAGGAGTGCTGTTATTGACTAACCTTCATGTGTCTCTTCGGAAGCATGGGCAGCCATCATGTTTAGGTAGAATCCTGATTACAGAGGGTTCTCAGAGCTGAGAGCATCAACTTGTAGAAAGAGAGACTGAAAAGGCAAAGAAGGGATGTCAAATAAAGGAGCAGAGTATTGGATGTTATGAGGAGGTAGGACTGCCAGAATTAATTAAAAAAATACAAAATACTTAGTTAAATTTGAATTTCAGATAAACAAAAATATGACTTTTAATATAAGTATGTCCTAAATATTATAGGGGATATACTTATCCTACAAATAATTGTTTATCAGAAATTCAAATTTTACTGAGCATCCTGTATTTTATCTGGCTATCCTATGTGGATGGAGCATGAAGGCCAGGGGGTTAAGTAGTAATAAAAATGATTGTTTAAAGAAAGAGATTATAGTTTTGAAAGTGTATAAGATTTCACATCTTATTTTGACCCCACATTAACAAAATATAAGTACTTTTCCTCTAACTATAGAGATGATAAAACTTGAGGTTCAAAGAGCTTGGGTGACTTACCTACAGATATACCATAGGTAAGTGTTAAGCACTGAAGTTCAGTTATTTTTTAAACTTCTTAGTTTGAGATAATTTTAGGCTTACAAAAAATTATAAAAATCATGCAGAGCATTCCTATAAACTCTTCACCCATCTCCCTCTAACATTAGCATGCTATACCAGTGTAATTATAGAACAATATTAAAACTAAAACATTAACCTTGGTACAGAACTAGCCATTAAAACACAGACTTTATTAAGATTTCTCCAATTTTCCCACTGGTGTCCCTTTTCTCTCTCAGGATTCAATTCTTATTCCCACATTAGTGTCAGTTGTCATGCCTTCTTAGTCTCCTAAATTTTCACCATCTGGAACAGTTCCTCACAGTTTTTTCTTGTCTTTCATGATCCTAACACTTTTGAAGAATACTGATGAGTTATTTTGTAGAATATTCTTTAGTCCAAGTTTGTCTGATTTTTCTTTAATTATATTGAAGTCATTGGGAAGGCTACCAAAGAGATGATGTATCCTTCTCAGAGCATATCAGATTATGTTGATATGCACTATTGGTGAAATTAATCTTGATCATTTAGTAAAGATGGCATCTGCTGGGCTTTTCCACTGTAAATGTACTACTTTGCCCTTTGTGACTACTAATGTTATGAGAGGAGATACTTTGAGGCTATACAAATATTCAGTTTCTACTTAAACTTGCACTTACTAATTTTGGCATATATTGGTGAATCTTTCTTACTGCCATGATTATTGTGGTGTTCTACTTACTTTCTATTTTCTAATTTCTTACACATTTATTAATTGTAATTCTTCTGTAGGAAAGAGTTGTAGCTCCATTCCCATTTGAAATCAGTTATTGTAATTCAAAGTTTATCATTCTTTTCCCTAAGCACAGGTGGAAAAAAGTTAAGAATTTGAGTTACTGTGAGTGTATGATTGTGAAAAAGAAAAGGGTTGGGGATAATTTGTTCATTTTCCAAGTATTGATCAAACACATATTTTTATACAAAGCATGGTATGAGGCACTGAGAAAAAATGCACAAAAAATTCCAAGGATATTGATAAATCAAAGATTGATGCTTAAATTCCTCTGTATAAAAGAGATAATGAAACATCTCAACTGAATATTGAAATTATAAATGATTATATTGATGATTATCGCAAGGATAAATGCATCATAATGCAATTATCAGGCTCTCTCTGCAAGGTCAGTTCTGTGTAGTGTAGAATATCCCTCACTAGATGATCACATATATGTGAGATCCCAATGTCTTCTTCCACAGGCTATGAGCATTATAGCCTCTTTCTCCTAATTCATACAGAGAAGAACTCAGTTAGGAGATAACAATTTGATTGCGCTTGGAACTCATGATTTCTTTCCTGCCTGGAAGAGATTATGAGGATCAGAAAATTCAAGCATTGCTTCTCATGAGAAAATTTGGAATTAACTTACACATAGTACCTAGAAAAATTAAACTTCTGTTCTTGGTGCTTTCTTTCTTAATAGGTGACTGCAATAGACCATAGGGGTGTAATCTCAGTGACCAAATATCATGAGAGGATAAAGGACTGGCATGTTTAAAAGATTTTCAGTTCCACCAACATGGCTAAGTGCTTGAATTAGGAGGTTATGAACTAGGAGCATCTACCTGTGAACTAGAAGGTTTGATTCCCAGTCAGGGCACTTGTCCAGGTTTCAGGCTTAATCCCCAGTGTGGGCATGCAGCCGATCAATAGTTTTCTCTCATGATTGATGTTTCTATCTCTCTCTCCTTCTCTTTTCCTCTCTGAAATATATATATATATATATATATGGTTTTCAAACTGTAGTCTATTATTTTAAGCAGTAGTCAATAAAGCTAAAAGACAGCTTTAAGGAGAAAACTAATTGTTTCTTTGTGTGGAGTGTAATGAGATCAAAGAATGGCAAATGTAGATTTTTCCTGTGTGGTTCAGTGGTTTCCTAGGTTCTCTCCTATGTAGGAATCATTTGCAAATTCAGATAGCATGTGAATTGTGTAGGACACCCCCATGATGAAGGCTGCTGTGAAGAGAACTTAGCTCCATTATACTAATACCACTAAAAGAAATATTTTCCTAACAGTAGAGCTTTCATTAACATTCTTTCTCAAATGCAGGAAAGTTTGAGAAGAGGCAATAGCCTGCATTTTAGAGATGAGCAAAATGAGGTTCATTTTTATTAATCCATTTTTGCTAACAATGCTGAATCTTCATCTTGGATCCAAGTGCTCTGATACTAGAGTGTGATTTTAATCTTATGTTATGTGGACTCTGGTCAGCAATATTTCTGAAGTTTTTTATGAGCGTAAGTAGCATGGTCATATGTCCCATTTTGTCCAGGACAGTTAAGATTTATGCTTTTTGTTACAACCTAATTATCAAAAGTATGAATCTCTACTCTAAAAAATATGCCATTTTGGACCAGAAAACATGAGATCACCCTATATAGGAAGGTTCAGAGAAATTCCAACTTGGACTGCATGCAATCTTTAAACTTATATTAACGAAATCACTAATAACCCCCCTAAATATTAAGAAATGATTATATCATTTAATAATTATGTGAATTCTGATGTTGGAGTGGTATATAGATATATAATGACACACATTAACACACACACATGTATATATAAAATATTTAATGACCTGGTATAAAGGCTCTCAAAAAAGGCAAAATTATTATTGAATCATTATACTTGGGTAATGAGATTAAAGGTTATTTAAAAAATATGTTTCTGGATTTCCAAGTAGTCTACAATGATCATGAAAAATATTTATAACTAAAAAAATCTTTAAAATATCTCAGAATTGCAGGGCCTCTATTAACATGAGCATATGAAATTTCTATCTTTGAGAAAAGGAGACCCCATAGATAAGAGTCTAACAACATAATAATTCTCACCAATAGATCAGAGCTTTATATTATCAAGCACTTTCTGACCATACTTTCTCTTTTAAACTTTAGAAGAATGCTCACAGTTATAAACATAGCCCCATTTTTGCAGGTGAAACTAAAATGCAGATATACAGTGAATGAGACAGACCTGAGACTTCAAGTTGTCCAAACTAAGACCCTTTACCACTGACTCTTATCCTACGTTAGCTTTTAAAGTGAACGGTGAGACACTGAGCTTATAATGAGAGGCTAATTTCTTTATTTGTGCTGCTAGTTTTTCACCTTGTTTGTTTTATTATAGTAGCTATCTTAATGAGTGTGAGGTAGAATCTCAGTGTGGTTTTGATTTTCATTTTCCTGATAGGGTTTTTAAAAGAGATTATTTTGTTGTTAGTAGATTAAACAGGTAATGAGCCACGGTATGATGCAGGCCACTAAGAGGAGCTTTTCCTTTATTTAAACAGCTTTTTAGTCAGCTGTTGCTGTTAAATTTTGTCTCAAACCATTCAGAACACTGACTACAACTTAGAAACCTAGGTTCCAAGAATGCATTTGTTGTGATGTGCCTGCTGTATGATTTATGGCGACTTGTTTTCTCCTCTGGCTCTGGGTTTCTCCAGCTGCAGAATGAAAATGTGTAGACAGATCAACTTTTTGATTCTCTCCAGCTCTGACAATATGTGATTCCAGGCTTCTGAGCTTCTAGAGGAAGGAGTAAGTTCCAAAGCTGAGTTCCAGAAGCACCCTGTCTAACTTGGGCTCTACTTTTCTTTGCATTTGGAAAAAAACCAACAAAAAGGTCATTTTTGCAGACATCTTGAGGTAGCGCTACAGTGTCCTCATTAAATAACAGGAGCCCAGACTGGCAGGCCCAGGGGAATATTCGATCAAGGAGAAAAAGGCCAAGTCATTACTGGAACCCTATCATCAGAGCTGTAAACACAAGCATTCATTCCTGGGCGCTAACTGAAAGCATGCACAATCGTGCCCTCTCTCCCTCTCTTTACACAGGTTCCATTTGTCAAGTGTGTCTGACTATTCTGATAAGTCACGAGAGGCAGCAAGGGAGAAAGAGAAAGAAAGAAAATTATAACCGTAAAAAGACTCTGAACATACAAAGATCAAAATAGACAGCCTCTGGCTTCACTGGATGAGTCACCGTCGCAGCCCAGACTGCAAAAACAAGTGTGCATCTCTACTTAGTAGCAGTCTTCCTGTCTGGAAAGGAAACGTTGCTCTGATTGGAGATATTGGCCATTTTACAGACTTCAAAGCAACTGAACAGGCAAGATGGGGAATTGGTAAAATGTTTCCAAGTGTTGTCTGGAGAACAGTTACTCAACTCTGATTTGAAGCTGCCTGGAAATACTTTCATCTTTAACCAATGCTGGCTTTGTTTGTCTTTTGTATAGTGGTCTTCAGTTCTGGTGTAGTATATGTATTTATTTTTCCTCAAATAATGTAAGTTGTTTTTCTGGTTGAGACTTGATTTATGAGCACTGGGCTGAGCACTGTGGGGGATGGAGTGATGAATTGACATAAAGACCATTTAATGAAGAAGTAAGACAAGTACGAATATCACAATATTATGAAAGGAAAAAAAATGCCACAGACCAGCTTAATTGGTTAGAGCATCATCCTGATATGCCAAGGCTGAGGGTTTGATCCCCACTCATAGCACACATAAGAATCTACAATGAATGCATAAATAAGTGGAATGACAAATCAACATTTCCCTCTCTCTCTCTCTCTCTCTCTCTCTCTCTCTCTCTCTCTCTCCCTTCCTCCCTCTCTCCCTCTCTTTATATCCACCTCCTTCTCTCTTTGGGTGCTTAGACAACAGAGGTGGACCTTGACAAATGTTCTACCAGATTAAGAGACTAGTGTGGAGAAAGTCTACGTGTATTCAGGATTTAGCAATGAGTCCAGGTTTAGTTTGGGTGTAGTGAACAAATAAGGGAGTAGAAGAAATAAAGTTTGGAAGAGAGATTGGGACAAAATATGGAAGGGATTTGAATGCAAAGATGAATATTATAGGATTTGTTCACTGAAGATGGGGAGGGAAGAAGCGGTTACTCTATGGGAAGATAGTGCCATCTGTGGGGAGAGAAAGATGAGGGATAAGCAAGATCCAGAAAGATCAATTAGGAGACTATTGTTAAGAAATAAATATTTAATCATAACCCCTGGATGTTGGCACAGGGCACACTTTCCTAAGTGATAGGGGTGAGAAGAGTCTCTCGATCTTCCAACAGAGCTCTTAAATCCCTTGGAGTTTCCTGGTTAATAGGAATGTCTTTTTTCTAATGAGATAAGTGGGGGCCCCTCAATACCTTCAGGATAAGGGCAAGTCATCAAAAAAGATTAAGGTATGATTAGAGGGTTGGAACTTCTAGCTGCATTTCCTAACTTCTAAAGACAAGAGAGAAGAAAGTGGCTGGAGTTTGAGCCAATCACCAACAGCCAATGATGTAATCAACCATGTCAAAGGAGTAAAGCTTCCATAATGACCCTTAAGCAAGCATGTCAAAGGAGTGAAACTTCCCTAATAACCCTTAAGCAATAGTGAGCTTCTGCGTTGATGAACACATTGAGGTATGGGGAGAAGGTGTGTTCAGAGGGCATGGAAACTCCATGCTCCTTCCCCTGTATGTTGCCCTCTGAATCTCTTCCATCTGACTGTTTAAGCCTTGTATTCTTCAAAATAAACCAATAATAGTAAGTTAAGTGTTTTCCTGAGTCCTATAAGTTTTTTTAAGGAAATTAATAAACCTGAGGAGAGAGTTGTGGGAACCTCCCGAAGTTATAACCACTTGATCAGAAGTAAAGGTGGAAGGTCTGGCCTCTGAAATGGAGGTGGTCTTGTGGAAACCAGCTCTGAACCTGTGGGGTCTCCACTAACTCTGAGTAGTTAGTGTTAGAGTATTGGAGAGTTCTTTGGTATGGGAAACACTCCCACACACATTTGGTGTTAGAAATGTTGTGAATAAAAATAATCCACTGTCCCCCACCTAGAACATTCCTTCCTGGGTTACAGAGGAGAAGATCTATAGAAAAGGGTGAAGTTATTATGTCTGGACTTCTAGTTTAGTCAGAGAGCCTATCAATATAAACACATTCACCATCACAAAATGGTCCTGTGTCTGTTAAAGTTATTGAGCTAAAGGGTCAGAGAGATTTAGCTGTGGCCAACTCAGTTGGACACAAATAAAAGCAGATTGCCCACTTTATAGAGAAATTGGGAGCAAGTAGTTTTAGCTGGCTTATTTGCACTACAGGCTGTATTTGCTATCTGGGGTTCTGAATTCAATAGATTGGCTACTCAACCACATTTTCTTTCCAGTCTATGATTTCTTTCCAGCCATACTCCCAGCTCGTGGTCTTTAGAATGAAGTGCTGGTTGGAAGGAAGAGCACCCACCTGTCTTATGTTGGTTCCTCTCTGCTGCCTGTTTGACCTTGGGGAAATTACTTTCTCTCTCTGGGCCTTGGTTTCCTATCTGTGAAATGAGCATGTTACATTTTTCACTATCCAGAGTCCCTTGCAGCTCCAATAATTTAGGATGTATATTTGGAATAAGCAGTTTCCACTACTAATGTTATCTTTCACAAAACAAACCCATCTCATAGAATCCTCCTGACAGCCCTAGGAATAAGCAGTGCAGGTATCATTATTTAAACATATTTTACAGATGTGTAAATAGAGGCATAGAAACACATAGGAGGAAAGTAATCTTCACAAGAACCTACAGTGACTTAATGATATAGTCAGGACTAGATCAGGACATACAGTGATTTACTGACATAGTCAGGACTAGATCCTCAGCCACCTGACTCCCAGTCCAAGTGCTCTATCCACTTCCCAGAATGCACCGACACCTAGGAAGGATCAGTGAAGTACATTTAAGAAACATGCTCAATTTCCATGATTGTCCTTAAATACTCTGTATTTCCATTTTTTTCTCCTCAGTGTGTCCAAGGCAAAGAAAGGGAACCATTTACCAGAATCACTGAAGTTTTACTTGTGAAAGACTTTTCTTTAAAAACCACCTCCTTTCATTGGGATATGCAGATACCAAGCTCCCTTTGCAGCCATTACTTCCAGGACTAGCTGCAAGAGGTTATGCACTTGGATGTGGTCAGCAGGCAGAGGCTGGACCGTCTACACTTCTTAGTGTGCATTATGGAGATTGTTATGGAGACCACATAAGGGCCAAATGGGATGTTGGAGCTTATCAAATATTTATCTAGTGCTTGATCATTCCTATGCATTTATAATAGTTGTTTGCCATCTTCTTGAACTACGACATTACTTCTGGAACCTGAACCTAGATTGTCAGCCATCTGTTGACATCTTCACATGATTGCCCCATAGTCATCTCACATTCAATACACAAAAGCAAGACTTGTGTTATCTTCCAACTACTTCTCTTTTTTTTCTCACATTGCAGTGCCACCAATTCAGTCCAATAGCTGAAACCTGATCTTTTAAAACCCATTCTTCTGTGTTTAGTACATCCTGATTAGGTTTCCTCTGACTCTCTCACATGCAACCCTTTGTGCACTCACATCCACTTTCCCCTTCAGGCCCTTCACCACACTTCCCTGGACTATCCAGGTAGCTTCCTGATTCCTCAGAGCCTTCAATAGGCATGTATGCATTTTATTATTATTTTTTATTTTTTTAAACATATTTTATTGATTTTTTACAGAGAGGAAGGGAGAGGGATAAAGAATCAGAAACATCGATGAGAGAGAAACATCGATCAGCTGCCTCCTGCACACTCCCCACTGGGGATGTGCCCACAACCAAGATACATGCTCTTGACCAGAATCGAACCCAGGACCCTTGAGTGTGCAGGCCGATGCTCTATCCACTGAGCCAAACCGGTTAGGGCCATATATGCATTTTAAATTCCTGAATGAAAATATAGGATGTATTTTCCCACATTTATTGACCATGGGCATTTTTTTCTCCAAATCATTTTCTGGGAAATACTAGTCTAGCCATTCCAGATAAATTATAGCCCCTAATCGTTGTTACATCTGTCCATCCCTCTTTGTCACTGCACTTGTTATTTCCTCTGCTTAGAATGCTCTTCTTTCTGACTCTTGCCATCTGGGGAAATCCCACACTTGTTTCACAACCCAATTCAAATGTCTCCTACTCTCTGAAGCTTTCTTTGATCCTAAGTCACAGCATAATCCCCAAGCCCTTAGAGAACTGAGTACTTGTCACTATTATAACATTTAAATTATGTCCTACTTGTGTGTGCTAGAATCTATCTCCCAACACATTCTAAACCAGGAACTGTATCTAACTCTTCTTTCTGTTACAATCCTAGAATGGTGATTCTGTTCTCTTTCACTTCCTTTCACATTAATAGAGTAACTTATGGTTGATGCTTGATCAATCTGATGCACTAAACAAGCTTCAGTTCTAGTACAATAGTCTCCAGCCTATTCTCCTCCCCAACTACCCAGGTCTAGAGGGAACCACTGGGATTATACTGGAAACATTAGGAGAGAGAGAGAGAGAGAGAGAGAGAGAGAGAGAGAGAGAGAGAGAGATGAGACAAGTATATTTCCAATTACAGTACAAGTATTATGTGAGGGAATGGCAGGAAAAGGAAAGTCACTTGTGGAGACCAGATATTAGGGAGGATTCCTGAAGCTTCAGTTTCAATATCTTACATTTCCTGAGTACACATTTTATGATGGGAATTGGGCTGGGTGCTGTGGAAGCATATGAACCCTCAAGGAGCTTCTAATTTATAATGGTATTGCTTATAACTCCTGGTTCCCATAAAGAGAAACCAACTCTGCTAGCAAAATTTAGATAAATTTATTTTGAGGATGTGGAGTGTCTGAATCCAAGGGCAAACACCTAGATATTGAACTTAACTAGAAAAATGAGATAGAGAGCTACAAGAAATCCAAGTAGTTCTACTTTTGCCATTATGCTCTATATGCATCTGTTTTATATTTCTTTCTTGCTGTAAGTAGGTATTCTTAGTGTTTCCAGTTATTTATGATTCATAAAGCTCCGTTAGGTATGTGGCTACCACTGAATATCACCTTTAGCATACATAGTTACCTTAGACACATCATTTCTCTAATTCTCCCATCTATGAGATGAAACATTTGACCCACACAAATTTCATCTGAGATGGTCTATTTTGACGAGTTCTGTCTTAAGTCATTTTTCAGACTTGATGGAATTATAAATAAATATAAAACACATGAGGAAATAATGACTCCCTGGGAAAATTCACATCCAACTCTGGATTCCAATGACCTTGGCCAGACAATAAAAGCTGTTTTGTTATAACAAGTGAGTAAAAGATTCCTCTCTGACGTGCAACTCTTTGGCCTAGGAATATTCCAGGCCTCTCTAACACCACTGCCTTCTCCTGTCCTTGTCTCTATTAGGGCAGCATTTACCTCTCTGGCCTATCTCCCATTTGAATTTCAACTCTGAATTATCCCAAGGATATATGCATATTTGAAGCATATTTGCCAAAGTATCTTCCAATACCTTTAGTTAGCTAAGTAACTCTTCTGTTTTGGGACATACATTTTCCTTCTATTCAATAATAATATTATAGTATTTACAAAGTTTTTATATCTATTACCTTATTTGGTCTCCACAATAATTAGTCAGTCAACAATCTTTCATTCAATAAGTCAGTCAACAATTTTTATTGAAGGTCTACAACATACAAGGCACTAGGTAAGGTGTAGGGATATGATATTGAACAAAATGAATATGATCCCTGCTCTGGTGGAGGGACAGAGTTCATATTTTTCTTCCTATTTTAAGACAAAGAGACTAAGGTGAAATGATTTGTCCCAGATGGATGGTAGAGCTAGGACTCATGTGGGCTTTCCGTTCACAATCCAGGTTTCTACTTTTGCCACTGTTCTGTTCACTGCCACTGGATAATCCCTGAACACTCTCTAGGAGTTAACTGAAAAGAATAGCTAATACCAATGAGGATGTCAGAATGGCAAATAGAGAAGCTCAAAGTGTCAAATGTGAAAAAGTAAGCAAATAAACCAGCTTCTGAAAACCCCAGACCCGGGGGAGGGAAACAGATCCCAAATCAAAACAAGAACAACAGAACAGCAGCCGCCACTGGAAAACAAAAACAAAACTGTGTGTTGCCTAAAAGCTAGACCCCAGCACGATGCCCTTACATTGTACCAAGTGGTGTGCGATGTGAGCATGGCAGTCCCGCTGTGTAAAGAACTCATTCTGCGTTTGTATCTTTCAAGCAGCAGTCCTGATTGACTGGCTGAGTTGGACTCAGAAATGCATGGGCCGCAGCTTTGCCTCTTGCCTGTTGAAGGATGCTCAGCAGCGGTTCCCGTGGGATGGCAAGGAGGAATGAGATAAGCAAGGAGAGGAAAGAGGCCTCCCCTCATGGGGTATCTGCCATGCTAACAACACATTATGCCTGCATTTCCAAGACAAACACCTCCCCTTCTCACATCTCTGTTTGTATCAAGTTCAGGCCTTCATTGGTAGATGTATAGAAAAAAAAAGATTTGATTCCCCCTCTCCCTCAACCCCCCCGAGCAGTAATAAGAAATCTTCTAAACTTCAGTGGGCATTTTCATGTGCTTCTGTGTTCCTCCATCTTTAAGACGGAAAATATTTCTCACACACTTCATAGCTCAGGGCAACTAATCCCACAAATAGTGGATGAAAACAGAGGCAAAAGAAGAGAGTACTTTCTCAGACTTTCATGAAGGGTTAAATATGACAGGGACCATGACTCAAGGGGAGGGAGGCATATATAAACCATAATTCCATTATAATCAAATTAAGAGGCATGCACATGTGGGAAAGCCCAGAGGAGAAAATTATGAATGGACCCTGGAGGTAGGAGTTTGCTCAGTAGGAAAGTGGAGTTGGAGCTGAGAAAAGTGGCAAGGCAGGGAGAAAGGTCACCATGTGTGCCCTGGCTAGGAGCAATGAAAACGCACGCTGCCTCAGGGAGTGTTGGATAAGATACTGTTTGTGTTTCTGGTAACACCATACTTTGTGTAGTGAGATAAAATAGGTGATTGTTTTTTAAGGGAGGCTAACTACTTTCCAACCAACCAACTAACCTCAGTGGCTTAAGAACGTAAACTTTCATTTCTCACTCACTTCATAGCCCAATGAAGGTTGGCAGGGGGGAATGATCCAGACATTCAGTGAGGAGCTCACATTCCTTCCATTCTGTCTTCCCATAGGTCCTTGAGTCTTTGCACCCAGCTGGTAGGTGGAGAAAGAGAATAAGAGTGGATCACGTACACATAGATGAAAGGAAGGCCAGGAAGTGTGTACTACACTTACATTTATTTGTCCAGAATTTAGCCACGTGGCCACACTTATCTGAAAAACATCCTTGGATTTAGTAGGTAGGGGGCGACTTACATTATTGAGCAGAACATTCTCTATTCTAGTTTGGGGTCTGGAGAACAGGAGGATGGAAAGAATAAGGGCTCTATGCATACCTGCTGAGATAAAAGCCTTCTAGCTTCCTGAGGGGGAAAAGGAATCAGGGTGGGCTTTAGGTGAGAGGTGCCTGTTGCCAGACTCTTGAGAAGAAAGAAGATGAAAGATACTTGTATCTAGACAGAAAACTTCTGCTCTAGCCATGAGTAAATAAACAAGAAATCGTTTCAGCTGGGCTCTTAAAAACCTATTAAGTAGGCAGTTCTAATATTTACAGAGTCCTCAGTGGTTACTGTTCTTAGCTTTGATCTTCACAATGATCTTGGGAGGACCTGGTTGGGAATTATCACCCTCATTTTAGAAGTGGAGAAATCTATGCTCAGAGAGGTTACATGACTAACCCAGGGTTGCACAGCAAGTAAGAGACAGACTTGCAACTCAGGCCTATATTGTGCTCTTTCCACAATTCTAGGGATGCATTAGAGAGTTGCTGACCACTCTCTGGTAAGCTCACCTAGAGTAGACCTTAGGTATGAGGCCAGGATCCTGTGAAAAATTTTCCTCAATCACCCGCCCTTCTGTCTGCCTGACTTTTGGAATCAGTGAACCAGCTCCTCGTTCAGAGAGCATGTACATGTTAGCTGTCAAATAGCTCATGCAACATCTGACAGACCTAATATCACTGTTTGTATTATCAGACAATTACCAGTCGAGTTCATATTCATAATTTGACTAACAACTCGCGACAATGATTATTTTTCCTTTCCTGGAGAAACAAATATAGCAGCATTTTCTTTTCAGCATCAGCGCTGATGCTCCTTGGCATTCTATCAGCTGAAGGAATTTTTTTTTTTTCAAAAAAAAAAAAAATGTTAGTTGTACTCCCCCACATCTCACTAACTTTACAGTCCCCCATGGCATCTGTGTGCAGTGAACTGAGCTGTTGAGACTAAATGTAATTTGCAATCAAGCTTCTGTTAACATGGAAATGTACCGGCTGGTCTGCTGCAATATGGGTTCTCATTCTGTCTAGCATATGGTTGCATTAAATCCAGTCTCCAGAATGTCTCTTGTTACCACATTGTCAATCCGTGCAGAGCGGAGAACCCTAAAAAACCACTAAAGAAACATATTTTTGGAATTGGCTCTTCGATTGGATCTTGACAAGAACTGTCCAAAGTCATACTTGGTTACTTGAAATGAACTAGCCCTGTCAGACTTCATGCTCACCTATACACAGAGACACACAGTAAACTTGAGACCCGGTTAAATGCTCTGTACTCCCAAGCATAAAAATTACACAGGAGGACAAAGGAAAAGGATAAAATGAAGTACCTAGATCCTCTAGGTACATTTCAGATGGGCTTACTGTTTTCTTTTTCTTGATAGCTCAATATTTAAAGAGTGCCAGAATATTAGATTTGCATAGGACTTTAGTAGTTTTTGCAGCTAAAAGCATAGGTTCTGGAATCAAATGAACTTGGGCTTGAATCCTGATGCTATCCCTGGCTTGGTAACCTTGGGCACATTCTAAGCTTTGTCTGCCTCAATTTCTTCATCAATGAAATGGAGGGTACTAAAAGTACCCTCACAATTTAGGGTGTTGTGATGGGGGGAGTTAAATGCCTAAACACAGCAGCTGACTCAATCAAGGGTAGTCATTATTACTCAGCACCTCTTCCCCACCATCCCTATTCCCCTATCAGATACTTAAATATCTTCATAATATCGCCCACCATTGTTCTCTTGCTCTGGTCTTGGGTCCCTTGGTGTCTGGGATGTCAGTTCCGTCTAATGCAGCCCATCCTCTCCTGTACAACTCTGTTAAAGAGTTTTTCCTAATGTTAAACACAAATCTCACCCCACCTCAAGCCTTTCTTCTAGGATACACAGAGAGAGTCTAATTGGGTGGTGGCCCTTCAGATATTTGGAGAGGCTACATACATCCTGCAAGCACTCTCTGTTCTCATTCAGGACCTCTTGTTCCTTCAACTTCCACAGTTTATGTAGCAGTGAGTTCCTTTACTAGCCTGGACCCCCCTCCCCACTCAGGGTGGCTTGGACATATCCATGTTTCATGGTGTGAAGTGTTCAGACAGGCATTGCTACCAGCCAGATCTTTCCTGATGAGAGACAATCGGCTGGATTACATACATCAAGTCTTAAAAAATAGACCTCTTTGTGGCAAATAGCAGTTTTCAATAAATCATGTAGTACTTCAAATTCAATGGTGGGAGGACATTTATGCCCATAGATCTCTGTATAATTTTTTTTAGAGAGAAAAAAATCTTTTTATTTTTCAAATAAGCTAATGCCTTCTGTAAATCTGAAGTTGTACAGATTTTATTGGATGTTCTCCAAGCAGGAAATGTGTCCAAAGAAGGTGTATGAGACACGAGGGTCCTGGAACATAATATTTTTTCAACATTTGAAGAGTACTTTGGAGGATCAGGAAAAAATAGGAAAATAAATTTCATTCATGCATTCTCTTAAAATCTATTTGTGTGTCAGATGCAGAACTTGGTACCTAGGGTAGAGTGGTAAACAACCTGTTCTGCGACAAACATACTGGCAAAGAGATTGAAGCCAATGAAGATCCAGGGCGGTGAGATCTACAGTACTTCCAAATGGGGGATGCTCTGGGAACCATCTCTCCCAATCTTTAATAACTCAAAATCCAGAGACAATAAATATGCAAGCAAGTAATTGTCTTACTTATATTTAAAAAATACGCAAAATGCTCTGAGCACTTTGAGGAAAGAATTTGTTCAACAAATATTTATTTAGCACCAGTATGTGCTGGAATCTTAAGTGAAGAACAAGAAACAACTCTTGAAATTTATCAACATTACATTCTTGAGTATTTCTTGAGTATTTGTGGGCATGGATGTTAGACAAGTACACACAGAATTTATTGTGTGTTTATTACTTGCTTAACAACCATGGTAAGTGTCATGAAGAGAGAAAACAGAATTTTATTAAAAAACTAGAGGCCCGGTGCATGAAAGTTTGTGCACTTGGGGGTGGGGGAGAGAGGGCCCCTTAGCCTGGCCTGTACCCTCTCACAGTCTGAGATCCCTCAGGGGATGTCCACCTGCTGGCTTAAGCCTGGTCCCCGGGTGTTCAGGTCTAAGCTGGCAGTCAGACATCCCTCTGGCAGCCCAGGAGCCCTCGGGTGATGTCCACTTGCAGCAGGGAGCAGGCCTAAGCTTCAATCAGACATCCTTAGCACTGCTGAGGAGGCAGGAGAGGCTCCCACCACCACCACTGTACTGGCGGCCATTAGCCTGGCTTGTGTCTGAGCTGAGCTTCCCCTGTGGGAGTGCACTGAGAGTTTGCCCCCTGGTGCTCAGTGTGTGTCATAGTGACCAGTCATTCTCAGTCATTCCGCATATGCAAATTGACCCTAACAGCAGATGACTGGGAATGACTGGTCACTATGACACACACTGAGCACCAGGGGGCAGACACTCAATGCAGGAGGTGTCCCTGGTGGTCAGGGCACTCCCACAGGGTGAGCTATGCTTAGCCGCAAGCCAGGCTGATGCTGCCAGTACAGTGGTAGTGGTAGGAGCCTCTCCTGCCTCCTCAACGGAGCTAAGGATATCTGACTGCAGCTTGAGCCTGTTCCCCACTGGCAAGTGGATATCACCCGAGGGCTCCTGGGCTGCCAGAGTGATGTCTGACTGCCAGCTTAGGCCCAATTTCCAGGGGAGTTGGCCTGAGCCAGCAGGTGAATATCCCCTGAGTGGTCCCAGACTGCAAGAGGGCACAAGCTGGGCTGAGGGACCACCCCAAGTGTGCATATTTTTGTGCACCGGGCTTCTAGTATAGGATAAAGGCCTGGTGCATGGGTGGGGGCTGGCTGGTTTGCCCTGAAGTTTGTCCCGGATCAAGGTGGGGGTCCCGCTTGGGTTCCTGGCCAGCCTGGGTGAGAGGCTGATGGCTGTTTGCAGTCTGGCCACAGTTCCTTCAGGGTGGGGGTCCCTGCTGGGGTACCTGGCCACTCTGGGTGAGGGCCTGATGGCTGTTTGCAGGCTGGCCAAGCCCCCCAGCAGGAACCCTCACCCCAAGAGGGTGGGGTCATCCTGGTTGAGGGACTGATGGCTGTTTGCAGGATGGCCACAGCCCCAATGATCCTAGCTCCCAGTGAGGCTGGCTGGAAACATGTATTTGGAGTTTATTTATCTTCTATAATTGAAACTTTGTTGCCCTAAGTGGAGACCACAGCCCCTTGAGTGGAGGCCACAGCCTCCTCCTTTCTCCAGCTCCATGGCTTCTATAACTGAAATTTTGTTGCCTTGAGGGAAGGCAACAGCTGGTCAAGGCAGGCAGCTTCCTCTATTGCCGGGTCAACAAACCCTCCTGTTTACTCTAGCTCTGTGGCTGCCAGCCGCCATCTTGGTTAGGTTAATTTGCATATAGTCCCTCTGATTGGCTGGTGGGCATGGCTTGGGACGTAGCGGAGTGACACAATTAGCATATTATTCTTTTATTAGATTAGATTAAATAAGGCCCTGATTAAATGTAGATTGGGTATCAAGGTATGCTTCTCTAAGGTGTAAGTAAGTGGAGACCTGAGAGATGAGTAGAAATAAGAATGAGTGAGATGAAGGAAAGTGAGTGTGCAATGATCCTTAAGAGGGAATGAGCTTAGAGAGTGTGAAGAACTGAAAAAAACAGAGTGACAGGAGGGAGAAGGTCAGGAAGTGCTTCACAGATCAGGGGATCCCACAATGGGTTACTGGCCACATCCAGAGGGAAAGACAGAACACTACAGGAAGAAAGGGCAGCATAGTCAGAGGGGTGGATGCTCAATAGGACACACTGGGTCTAAGAGAAGTTCCATCTGTGTTCCTTGTTCATGTGGATGAGAAGTTCAGGGTGTGGCCAGAAATGAAGAGGGGGCATATGTGGTGTCATAAATGGATTCACAAACTGTGTCAAGAGATTGTTAATATCTGGAGATATCACAGAAGCACTGAGGAAGCTTTAAAGAGTCTTTTACTTCTTAAACATTTTATCTATCACCTCAACTTGTTTGTAAGCTTTACAAGGAGGGCAAGGGCATAATTTTGTGTCTCTGTAACTCACTCCTACTTCCGTTCTCAATTATTGTTGGTTACATTAAATCCCATCTTCTCTTTGCCACTTTGTTCCCAGCTCTGATTTGTGTGATCTATGGTGGCTTTCTCTTTGCAATTTTCTGTACCTCCTACGGTCTCTTGACTCAGGAAACCGGCAGCTTCTGAAGATCCCGGAAGGCTCTCGCTGCAACCCTGCATGTGCTTGTGACCTGCTTCTGCATTCCGACAGAAAGCCTTTACTTAAAGGTGTAAATGATGAATCATACCATTACGCAGATCTTTGCAACTGCCAGTTGGCCATCCCTTATTGAGATCACAGAAATCCCAGGCTTGTTAGACTATTTAGCCCAGCACTCAGGCTCGTTGGAGAAACTCATTAGCTCCATTTAATTAGGGAACCCAAACATTTCCAAACTGACTTTACTGTCAGCTCACTTCCCACAACCTCATTAATATATTTCTTAAAATTTTCGCACCTTTAATGTGGTAATGATTTTCTTAATTCTTTCAGCATCAGACTCCATAGATCCAAGCTATTTGCTAGAAAACAATTATACACATGGTGGTCACAATTCTTTGAACCAATATCTTTAGTATAATAGATATGAGATTTTTTTTCTCTCAATTTTCTTTCTACAAGCTAGACAAAGGTGGTCCTCAGGTTTAGTTCTATAATACCACAGTTATTAAAACCATTTTTTCATAACAGTTTATAGTTTTCAAAAAGCTTTTACATCTATCAGTTGAATCTCCTAAAATGCTGAAATAAAGTACGGCTGATGGTATCTCCATTCAACAGATGAGGATATTGGACTCTGAGCATTTAAAGATTTCTCTGGGTGACAGGTATGTGCATGAAGTCTCTTCCTTCCCCTGTCTTAAAAGTAATAGAATGGTTGACAATGAAGACACAGATTTCAGGTCCAAGTGGCTTAAGATACCACTCTGTCAGCACCAGAAACAGGGGCTCTATACAAAAGATGATGAATTCACCCTGACCAGTTTGGCTCAGTGGATAGAGCCTCGGCCTGTGGACTCAAGGCTCCCAGGTTCAATTCTGGTCAAGGGCATGTATCTTGGTTGTGGGCACATACCCAGTGGGGAGTGTGCAGGAGGCAGCTGATCGATGTTTCTGGCTCTCTATCCCTTTCCCTTCTTCTCTGTAAAAAATCAATAAAATACATTTTTACAAAAAGATGCTGAATTCTGTTTAGGATGCGCCGAGTTTTAGCTCATTAGAGAGCCTGAAGCTTAATAAGTATTTGTATGTCTCTCAGCTGCACCCATATTGCGTAAACACTGTCTTCTCGACATAGTAGGGTTCAATGTTTTTCCCAAGTCAGAAATATTTTCACTTTGCTGGAAAGTCCACAGTTAGGAGACAGTCTCTTACTCCATCCTAAATATAGTCATGCACTGTTCTTCTATTCTGGGTTTCTATTCAAACTGACCCCAACACAGATTGGGGTGTAGGTGATACTGACTTGATAACATGTTTTCACATTCTTCACCTCACAGCACCTCCGTGAGATGTGACTTCTTATCTCTGTCATGTCACTTAGGAACTGAGGCTCTGTTAAGCATGAGAGTTATTCAGTGACAAATAACTAATGCTGGCAGCTTGAACTTGGACCTCTGTCTCAAACATCATGGCTGTTATACTTGCATTCAGCTCAGCTCGTGGACCCTTCAATGTTTCTCTTCCCCTTTTTCTCTCTCTGACTTTTCTATCCTCTCTTAGGAATCTTCTGGGACTCTTCCTGCAGTCTTTTGATCAGATCTGCTTTTTCAAAAGTTTGTCATATCAATCATACATGGTTTAATATGAATTTAAGACTTTGAGTTCCCTCTCTTAAATATATACATATTTTCATGAACATCTCCTTCTTCACTATGACAAATACTTCCTGAGCACTTACTAGGCTCCTGGCACTGGGAATACAATGGTAGATAATCATGCATCACCCATGTCCTCCTGGATTTAACACGTCTGTGATGTGGGAGCTGATATCTGCAAGTAGACTTCTGAGATCCACATATCTCATAGGCAGCCATTTGTTCCTACAATTTTAAAGAGATTTTAACCTTTAAATTTGGGGTTAGGAATATTTAGCCAAACACTCTGCCAGGCAACATATAGACAATGAAGAGGGAAAGGTACATAAAACACTGAAGTGTCCCACACTCCAAAACAAAGTGTAGGTCCTTCTGTCCGACTGAGCATTATAATGGGTGGGGCTGCCTCCCAATAGCTCTAGGAACAGATCATATTTTGGTAGCTTATTAAAGGTTTCTTCTCCTTTTAATAAAGGGATATACTTTGACTTTGCACCTTATCACAGTACTGAACACAGAGGCCAGAAAATACTCTGAGTTTTATCTTGGTTCCTGCTAAGATTTTGGAATGGGTCATTACACAATTGATCTGTGGGCCTTTTGAAGAAAAGGCACCGATCGCTAAAAGTTAATGCAAGTTTATCACAAACTGGTCTTTCTTATGTTACTACTAATTTGGTAAATCATCAACAGGATGAGGAAGTTTCATCAATGGACTTCACACAGCCTCCTCAGTGTGATTATCACAAGATGAGGACATATAAGCAGCATCATGTCTTATCTACCTGATTCCCCAGTTGGGTAACAAAAATGCCTCTTAAGGTCTGCCAACAGATCCATGTACATGAAAAGAGATCTCTGGAGAGGATCAAAGCCTTTTTTCCTGGTGAATATCTTTTTTTTCTGGTCAATATTTTTTATTCATGACTTGAAAGGTTATCTAGAAGAAGGAACATCCAAATTTGCAGATAACAACAAATTAAATGAAGAGCAAACACCACAGACTGGCCCAAAGAGATGGCCTTACGCAGTGAGCCAGCCCTGCAGGAAGACTGGCCTGCCCTTTCTCTTGTCTCTGCTGCCTATCTTCAGGGTAACATTGAAAAGGGGTGATCTCTCTGACAATAGGGTCTCAGCACATTTGAAAGGAACAGTATGGTTGCTTTTGCTTTTAGTTCACTATGAGAATTTTTATAAAAGAGCTAGTATCATGCTTGGCATACGTTTTCAATAAATTAATGCAATATTAATAACAATAATGAAGGATTGATATCTAAAATGATCTAGAGTTTCCAGAACATGAAACTAAAACCAATACAATAAGACAAATCAAAACTTAAGGTATGTGTATCTGGGTGATGCTGGAGGTATCATGACTAAATTTATAACACTTGAAGCTTCTACTAAGTATTCAGCACATGTCAGGCACTTAAAATATGTGTTAATGACGGCTTAATGAGTTGTTTTTGTTTGAAAAGAAGAAACACAGAGGAGGATCTTGTATTTGTATTATACTGCCTGATGCATTTATATACTAGCATACGAAGGACGGCTTATGTTAAAGAGAATATGGACATTTATTCTGCATTGTTCTAAAGAGCCAAACCAGTCCACATTGGTGGGAGATAAAAAGAAAGACATTTTGGAGAACATTAGAAAACTTTTCTGCAGCAGTTGAACTTCTTATAATTGATCTGTGTGACCTGAGGGATGAGGTCCCTTGTGTCTGCTCAGCTGGTTTTCTGACCTGGGCATTGCTGGTGGTAGAGGAGTGTGTGGAAGCAGGCTTTGTCAGTACATCAGCATTACCGAATGTCAGTTTTGTGTTGGGCACTGAGTCAAGTGTCAGGGCCAAAGTAAAAGTATGTGGTTCCCACTTTCAATGAGATTACAGTCAGTGGAAGAAGGAGCCCCTAAGTCTCCTTGGAAAGATTTCTCATAGCTGCCACTTTTTGGTGGTATTTGCCCACCAGCTGGGCATTTTTTATTTATCTTTATTGTTGAAAGTATTACAGATGTCCCCCTCCCCCTCCACTCCTTTGATACTGATTTTAAAGCACAGATCCTGTTGTATTGTAATTACTTGTGGATGGGCTCCTCCCAGCACTGTGAGCTCCTTGAGGCAGAGACCATGACTTGCACATCCTTATATCGTCATAACCTCCCCTGAGACTGCCACAGTTTTGATACTCAGTAAGTTCTACTGAATGGAAAAACAAATAGATGAAAGCAATACGGTTTTTAAAATATGGATCCCACATTTATGAAGAGGTTTTGGGTTCTTAGAAGTTTCTGAATCCGTGCTGAGTGTAACACTGAGAAATACTTCTAGGGAGCTGTGCCTTTTCCAGGACATTTCTGCTAATGCTAACAGTAATTGCTAACATTTATTTTTATGTGCATTAGAACTGTACTAAATACTTTTTGTGCCTTATCATTTAATCAGTACAACATCCCCCTGAGGTTATATATATATATATATATACCCTATTTTATGGCGAGGAAGCTAAGATTTAGAAAGGCTAAGTAACTCACCTAAGGTCACAAGGACAGGATGTGACAGAACCAGAATTTGACCAAGTTGTGCTGACTTCAGAGCCTGTGTCTAAACCACTTGCTATCCACTGAGTGAGGCATTTTGCCCAGAATGGGGCAGAGTTAGCCAGTGAGTCTCATTTCCAGGGTAGATCCCCTGAGAACTGAGAGCTCTCTTTGATTAAAAAAAGTTGAACTCTCCAGCATCTTCTTCCCTCTTATACTATTATAGCTTCTTCACTAGCAGTGGAGAAAGGAGAAGTCCATGGGAACAGGACAAGTTCAGAGCAGCTAGTGCATGGTGGAGGGTGGAGAAGGCAATGCAAGAGATTACCAAGTAGCAAGAGGGGACAACTGCCGGGAGGAGAGAGACACACAGAAATGGAAAGAAGTGGAAAGATCAGGCCCTTTTGTCTTTTTTTTTTTTTTTTTTAATCTTGGAAGTCCTTTAGGAGAGGTTTCTCTTTGTTTTTCATTTAGACCAGGGATGTCTTCCATTTGGGAACTTTTTGCTTCTGTGGAGCTCCAGACCTGAACATAGGGTCCCAGGTAAAGCCGAGAGAGGCTCTATGCTTGGTGCACCTATAGGTCTACTGGCTGACCAGACCAGAACTCTCAAGAGGGAGAGAGAAAGGAACCCAGAAAAGATGCTCTTCTCAAAAGGCATAATTGGCTGACTTTTCTTGCTTCCTAGCTCTGACAGATGGAGGTGGGCAGGAGGTTAAGGAACCTCAACAGATGGCAGCAATCAGTGGGTGTTGATGTCCGTTTTTCATAAGTGCTGAAAAGATGGTCACCTTGTGTCTGATGATCAAACTTAACTCTGAGTTCCTCTGTCCTAGAACAAAGAACAGTATGATTCTTTCTCGGCTTCCATGAGAAATTTTTCCAGAAAATGAGCATTACCTGGGGAATGAAATGGCTTCTCGGCATTCTGATTCAGTGGTGGAACTCTACTGCCCAGTCCAATGTCCTGGTGTCTGCAGAGATTTGTTTGTCTGTCTGCAAGGACAGACCTGAAAGTCAACTTGCTATAAACCCTTCCCTAGCTTCTGATTGGGAAGACAAAAATGTCCACATACTGCCATCTGGTGGTTACTACTGGTTACTGACGTTTGAATGAAAAAGTTCACTGAACACTTAGGTCAGCTTTCTGCCAGTTTAACAAAGTAGCAATGAACAAAACATGGATTCTGTCCTTAAGGGGATCCCCATCTAATGGAAGAAATGGACATGTTAGCAAGTAATTAAAACCTAAAAAACACCATTTTAAGAAAAAGTGGCCAAGTGTTACCAAAGTGAAGGATCTCTCTCTGAGGGCCTTGAAGCATGTATGAAAATAAGTAAAGGAAACCTCATTTTAAATGGAACGGGAAGCCCTGAAGTGGGAACATCTCCCACAAGGACCATAATCAGCAGGAAGAAGGAAGATAGGAATGATTTTAACAAGAAAGGGAATTAATCACATAGGGATTTCATCGCCTGCTTTTAAGAAAAAGGAGGTAGATAGAGACCATTTATCTCTGCAGTGTTTACGAAGCATCACTTGTCTGTCTCTAACACACTGAGCACCAGTATGTTATTCACATTCAGTATCTACAGCATGGGTGCCATTCTCAATCCACAAATCATCAATGATGGAGTTATGAGTTATTAATAACATGAAAATTATTGCTTTCACGTCAAGAACTGCACTCCGGGAAAATATTCAAGAACCTTCTGATGAGTGGCTGAATTATCAAGATCTGCTGTCTTTCTGTTCTGTGAAGAATGTACCCTGGGAGTGGCAAACTGGTCGAGAGTGACTGGTCCCCTGGAGGCAAAGGCTGTCTGTTCCACCAACAGGTTATCTTCCTGCATTTTTAGATCCACACTTTCAGATGCAAATGCACAAATTCTACCCACCCATGGCATTTCCTTTCATGCTTCTTGTCTTTCCTCACGCCTTGCCCACGTTCTGCATGTAGGGTCAGTTAACTCTCACTTTCCTACAGTCACTTCTCTGCTCCAAGCCTGTGTCCACAATTGCCTCCTTCTTGCCATCTGGCAGCTGACATCTGCATATCCTTTCAACTCGGGCCACCACCTTCTCTTGGAGGCCTTCACAAAGCACAGTTAGCTTTCACTCAAAGACTTTCCCCAGTACTTGATTATATACACAGTGTTTTCCACATGGTTGAACAACTACTTCAACATCAAGGACTCTCCACTCTCTCATCTGCATTACTTAGGTTAATTGCTCTTTTCTTGAGGGCACACGGTCAGTGTCCTTTTATGTTCCTGGTGCCAAGTTCAATAAACATTAACTGAGTGAACATCACACGTTGGAGTGAATGGGTTGGGCCATTCTGTGTTTTATTACAGAAAATAAAAATGTAAGGTAGCCTACTGACTGTGAGGAAGAACAGTGAGGCAGGAGTGTTTTTGTGCAGTTTGTATGGATATCTCAGGTTCTCTTACACCATTTACTTGCAACTGTTGGTTTCTGTGGTTTCCAAAATGTCATATATTGAACATGTCATTGTTTCTCTTTGTTAAATTGTAACCTTTGAAGGAAAAAAAGAAATCATTTCATGCTGAGCTTGGGACCTGGCTAATAACTGCTTTTTCAATCGGTTTTCAATGTCAAAAAAAGCCTTACCCATTAGGCCTCACAGCTCCTGGAATGGGAAGGTACTCTAAATCCAACATATCTGCCTGGATCTGCTTTAGGGACCTAGGAAGCCAGAACACAGGAGCACAGCAGCCTGTGCTTCACCTTCAGTGCAACTCAGCTACTCTTGTCAGTTTCCGTTCCTGGAGGCTGTAATTTTCTCTTCATGCTGCCACACTGCGCCATTTACTCCAGATTATAAAATCTGAGAGACAGATCCTGATTGCTAAGGTTAATTACCATAGTATCTGAGTGGGTAGATTTTCCCTTCAAGATGTGCCATAATTTCTGATCAGCCTATATTTCGGTAACCCTTGCATCATGGTACTTCCTGGTCTGTAAACTTTGACCGGAAGCAAGGTTTAGCCCAGTGGCTCCCAAAGTGGGGCACATTCCCTACAAGGAAGTAATTTGATTTTTAAGGGGGATGATTTGAGCATGAGTTAATAACAGTGAATTTTTTTGCAATCCTTATGGTTCTAGGGGCCTCATATACAGTATATAAATATATATTGTGATATATTTATGCTAGTCCTCTATTATGTGTTTTAAAACTTTATTTGCTATTTTTATATCACTTAATATTATTTTTTAACAATGTCTTAGTGATTTCTTCCTCAGTACTTAAACTCTTTTTTCATTCTTTTATTTTTCTCTTTCATGGATGCCATGTTCTTTGGGAGCTTGTTTAGACCTAGTTAATGGCCTCTTAAGGCTCCCTCCACAAGAATAGTTCACTTCTTGAATAATAAGAATTATGTGTCACGGGGGGGGGGGGGGGGAGAGGGACATCAGGATTTTAGAGATGCTTAGGGGGGCATGGCCAGAAAAAGCTGAGAACCACTGGTCCAGCTTATAAACATGGCTACTCTTAAGCTGGAGGAAACTTCAGGTCCTAATGATGACTGTGCATGGGCATTTTCCTCTACAGAGGGATGTGTGACTCTGGGATCGTCATGTCTGCTCCACTGAGAATGTTTTATTTGGTGAGGAAAAAATTTGAGAAGGAATAAGATTGGTACTTTCTATTATTTGCACAGCAATTTTATGAAAGGGGTATCAGGTGTTCTTAGATCATGCTAGAGGACAGAAAAAGAATAGAGAAAAACATGTAGGATGTCAAGTGGAAATAAATACCAGAAATCAAAATGATTAGGAAAGGGGAGTAGTAAAGTGATTGTATTATGGAGATGTTTCAGTTTTAATCGGGGCAGTCAAATTGGTCTCTCTAAGACATTTGACATTTGATCAAAGTCCTGAAAGAGATAAGAGACTGGGTTCTTTGGCATGTGAGCATCTGGGAAAGAATGTCCCAGGCACAGAGACCAGCAAGTGCAAAAACTGTGAGGCATGAGTGTCCTCAGCATATTCAAGGACCCACGTGATGGACAGTGTGGTTGGGGGCCAAGTGAGAAAGGGGGTGAGCAGCAAAAAGAGGTACGAGCCAGATAGAACTGGGGCCAGATCATGAGGCCTTAGAGGTCAGAAGACATTTTAAGCAGAGGAGTGATATGATATACCTTACATTTCTAATAAATCACTCTGACTGTTGTGTTTAGAAGATACCATTATGTGGTGGGAGGGAGGTGTTGGTAGAACGATTGCAGAGCATACTGGTTAGCGGACTATTGCAGTAGAACAGGTGAATGATAATGTAGGCTGAGATTAGAGCAGTAGCTGTGGAAGTCCTGAAAAAATAGTCATGTTTTGGCTGTGTAGTAGGCTGAGTAATGACCCCCAAACAAATGTTCATGTTCTGAGCCCTGGAACTAATCTTATGGCAAACGGGACTGTGTGGATGGGATTAAACCAAAGATGTTAAGATGGGAGGTTATTCTAGTTCTTATAAGAGGGAGGCAGTAGACTTAGAAACAGGGGCAAATATAGGCCAATGGAAGATGAAGAGAGAAAATGCTAGGCTCTGGCCTTGATGACAGAAGAAAGAGCCACGAGCCTAGGAATGTAGCTGGCTTCTAGAAGCTGGAAAAGTCAAGGAAAAAGTTTCCCCCTCGAGCTTCCAGAAGGAATGCAGCCTACAGACATCTGACCTCCCAAACTATATGACAAATAATATGTGTTGCTTTAAGCCACCACATCTGCGGTGATCTGTTACAGCAATATTAACAAATACAGGCTGCTAGGGAGTTAGGGCCACTGATGTTTACTGATGAATGGGGACAAAGTGTGAGAAAAGAGTGTCAGGGATAATTTTAAGAGTTTGTGATGGAACAACTGGAAGAATGGTGCATGCTTCATTATAATGGGGGAGACATGCTCTGGGTGACACTGAGAGCTCATCTGCTAGGCTATGGCCTTTCCACTCTTACTATGCTTAGGAGCTGAGCCAGGATGACGTTCACAGGAGATGCACCCAGCTTGGCTGGTCATATGCTTTCTTCGCTGCCATCACCTCCCCCTGTTTCCCCAGCAGAGTTTCACACTCTCTGAAGTCTTTTCTATCAGCACTTCCTCACTGTTCTGTGACGGCAGCAGGCAGCACCGAGCGGGATGAAATTAGACACATCGATTTTATTTTAAGGCACAGCTGAGAAAACATTCAAGAAATAAAAGTTGTTTTGACATAAACTGTATTATCTGGAGGCCTGTTGATGGTCTGCTGATGGGGTTCTTTGGCTGTGGAATAGATTCCTTACTCTGAGCTATGGGATAGATTTCTCCTCTTAGCATGGCTGAGCATCACATAAGCCACTGCACTTCTCTGCCTCTCCTCAGCCAGGGAAGAGTCACCAGTGTAGTGAAAAGAGCTATAAGACAGGGACATGGAACATCTAATTCTGCCTCTGGTTTTGCTACTCACCTGCTGTCACTTTCTCTTTTTGAACCTCAGTTTCATTATCTGTAAATTGAGGTTCTTGAGCCCCCTTGAGCCTGCTTCTCTGGTTCTCACTGAAGCTGGAATGAGTATAGAGCCAGCCAGGGTCTTAGCACCCACCTTCTGTTCTAGGTTCTGAGGAGCAGACACTGAGCTATCTCTCTCTTCTTCTCTTCCCTGCCATCCCAATGGACTGTATTCTGACCCTAGAGCTATAATAGCTCAAGCTACATTAGATGGCTTGTTTCTATTTCAATTGATCCATGATTCACTTGTCCAGAGGATGGAGTGATGAAGACAGACTCCATTTGCAGAGTCCAAGGCAGATGGCCATGTTTCCTTTCCAGAGTGAACATCAAATGCCAGGCACTCAGTGAGGGGCACCCTCCTTCTGGCTCAGAGCTCTGCGAGGCGGACACACAGGCCAGGTTCCGGCCACCTTCTGTTCTGGTTTGCCTAATGATGCTTTTGGCAAAAGACTAGGAAGAACAGAAAAAGAAAAAGAGGAACTGATTAGTCTGTTAAGTGTGATTGGCATTCTTTATCCTTTGGGAGGTAGTTTCCATAAAAAAGAAAATACACAGACACAAATAAAGCACCATACAAACCTGCTTTGTGACTATGCTCCATCTTCCTCCCTGGGCAGGTTAACAAGTGGAAACCTGCTGAGTCTATGTGAAAGGAGTCCTCATAAGTTCTGCTGCTCTCTCTCCTTTCTGACTGTAGGGAACCTGACCTGTTTCATAGCCCCAAAGACTGAGTTACTGGTACCATGTATTGTGCAATGTATGGTATATGAACTAACAAAGACTTGAATAAATAAGCATATGGATTAAAATAATATTATCTATTTACTGGGGGACTTTATAAATGCTACATCACTCCTGTTTCTCAGGGGTCACATTTATAAAACAAAAACTCCGGCCAAACCTAATACAATAAAAAATATATTGAATGTCAATATCATAGTCATTTACCATCCACATTGGAGCATCCTTCTCACCATCTCCGATGGGACATAAATAATAACCATCACTATGGTTTTCAAACTGGTCTTACACCTATTTTATCACCCAGTCTCCCAAACAGATCTGTGAACTAAGTTTCATTATCACGTTCTTTGTTCAGTTGGGGAAACTGAGGCTCTGAGACCTTTTAAGACCTTTAAATGGGGAAAGCAGGCATCACCTTTTTAAACATACTTTCGGCTTTCCCACCAACACTTAGTTTCACGGATATCACCGCATTTAATTCTGTTTGTCTTCATCTGGTTGGATGTCTCTTTCATTTCTCTTCACAGCTCAGTTGTCTTCTTTTCACACTCTCTCTTCTAAGCAATGAAACCAAATTACTCTCATTTTCACCAGAGATGTTTGCCCACTTCTCTGAAGCTGTCCTCAAAAGCACATTTTTTATCCCAAGAGCTTATCAAGGTATTTTTTTTTCTTTTTGACCTAGACAAAGGCAATTTTCTTCTTAAAAAGAATCATTGTGCAAGCTGTTAAGATAGCAATGTTTATTGCCTCCAGAATTTTCTTCTAAGAAGCTGGCAGTTATTCCTATAATGACAAAAATGTGCTCCTCTCACACTTCATTCACACTCTGCTGCCCTGGGTTTGTGTCATGCTGTACTCAAAAATTTTTATTTCAATGCTAAATCATAGCATCCTCTTTAAAAATACTTGAAATGGTAATTAATCTGAGAAATGCACTTGAAAAAGATAGTTTCTTTCTGGATTTTTTTTTTTTAAATGAAGAGATGAGCAAGGGCAGACTCAATTCTGGGAATTACAAAAAGTTTCCCAAAGAATGGGTCTCAGGAGGATGGCATATTCTACTAGGTGAAGGAAGAGATGAAGGTA
Organism: Murina feae; assembly: GCA_004026665.1. Classification (NCBI taxonomy): domain Eukaryota; kingdom Metazoa; phylum Chordata; class Mammalia; order Chiroptera; family Vespertilionidae; genus Murina; species Murina feae. The sequence continues at coordinate 36,935 of PVJC01001595.1, forward strand.
GTGCTTCTGGTAGAGAGAACAGGGCAGACAAAAGTGGAGGAACGTATGCAAGCATGGTTTGTGAAGGCAATGGAGAGAGATAAGCTGAGGGAAAGCAATAGAAAATTCTTAAAGAGTAGTTTGGGAAGAAGGAAGGGCAGAGTGATAGCTCCTGTCCTGGTAATTTCTTAAAACTGACTGGAGGCCCAACAGCTATGGGAGGCGGGGAACATTCATAAATTGGAGAACACTGCTCTAACGTGTGGCCGCAGTGTTTGTTAATGTTGATGTAGTTATTTATGTGTTCTTGTCATTATCACCAACAACTTGATGTCAGCTGTGAGTCCCAATCAAGAATGATCTGATTCAGTGGCTGAATTGTCTTGTATGTTGTTCCTGGTCTTCAGAGTGCAGTGTGGGATGGGAAATGAGAAATAAGACATCTATTTTACTCGGATCCTGCCCATTCATACCCACATGCTCTCTTAAAGGCAGGTGATGTTTGATGGAATGTTTTACTGTGGGTTTCATGAGCTGCAAAGGTCTCCTGTCCTCAGCCTTGGCTTGTAGAAGAATATAGAATGTGGCCTTCTCAGAGATTGCCACTCTATGTTTAGTGTCAAAATTAATACTAAAGTTCAAACTCCAAAGGAATACCTCTTGGTGGATGATGGGTGCATGGTTGTGGGGGTCAACTGAATGCTCAGGAGGAAGTGCTCAGAGTTGTGAACCTGAGCTGAGATGGGCTGCAAACCTCACTGGACTTAATGGATGTTAGTTAACAACTCTTGGCAAATGACCTATGAGTTGAATTTTCTGAAAGTAAAGTGTAATTGAGTGGAAGGAACCTAAGCAGTCTGCAAGTTGACTCTGGTGATCTGACTGGGTGATTTCTTTTTCATGGTGGAAAGATGATACCACACGGAAGTCAAGATGGCCCCCTGCAAGGTGCTTGAATATTGTTTAAGAGATCCTCTGGCTGCAGAAATGTGATAAAATTTGGTGCTCAGGAATTCGCTTCTCTAATTAAAAGTCTTGGGGTCAGTCATCCAATTTGTGCTCTTGTTATTTTCTTTATTTCCATTTAGATTTTTTTCTAAGTGTTTGGTAAATTTCATTTTGAATATGCCTGCCTATCTCAGTTGTGCTAAGGAAAACAAAACAAAACAAAACAAAACAAAAATCACAACAGCGTTATGTTAACTTTAAATGGAGAAGAAAAGAAACAAAATACTTCTCTCTTATCTTCCCCTACTCCTCAGTCTTGGGAGACAAAGGTGTAGCTTGGTGGTGGCAACAGAAGTTAAAATTGAAGAACTCCAGGGAAAGATAACACACAGGAGAAATGTTGGGATGCTGGTGCTGCCAGACCTGTTACCAAGTACATTCTCTGGGGTATGAAATTTTAAATAACCAAATGGAAAATTCTTGTCATGCTCTTCAAAGGTGGTTCTTCCTTTCTTGAGGCATTTTTGAGACTCACTTAAATATGCCACAATGGCTAGGATCTGTGGAGAAGAGCCAGTGTGGTATCATTGAAAGGGCACCTCAACAGATATCTAGGTTGGATTTTTGCTTTGCACTGTGGTATAACCTTGGATAATCACACAGCCTCATTTTTATTCCCTGTCATGAGATTTGTAATGCTCACCTCATGGGATAATTGGTAAAATTTGGGACAATGTGTGTAAAGTACCTAATAATAAACTGGTATATGATAAGCATTTAGAATAGTTATTTACTTTGAGAGAGAGAAATATAATTTTTAAAATTTTATTTATTGATTTAAGAGAGGAGTGGGGGAAGAGAGAGATTTTTATTTTTCCACTTATTTATGCATTAATTAGTTGATCCTTATATATGCCCTGATTGGGGATTTAATATGCATCCTTGGCATATCGGATGATGCTCTAACCAACCAAACTATCCAACCAGGGCCTAGCTTTTATTGTTATTGCTTTGTATCTATAATAATAAAAGCATAATATGCTAATTAGACCAGACATCCTTCCGGATGACCTTCCAGACAAAGCCAGGGCTGGGAGGGAAGCCTGGGTCCCAGGTGCCAGCAGCCAGGGGAAGGAAGGCCTACTCTTGCAAGAATTTCATGCACCGTCCTCTAGTTGCATATAACTGCTGAGGTGATTTAGTGTAAAATCATCACGGGGTAGGGTTTGAGTAAATAGGCTTGGCCTCTCTCACTTCTCTTGTAGCAATATGTTTGCCAATATATCTCAGATAGCTCACTTTCTTTTGTTATAGAAGCAGTGTGCATAGCCTTTAGAATCAGACTACCTGTGCAACTTTATCAAAATTATTCACTCTTGTTTCTTCTCAACTGCTTCTGCCGTTAAGGATATTATGAGAGCCAAATGACACAAATATTAAGTGCATAACAGAATGTTTTTCCTGCCCCCCAGCTTAATAAATAGTAAATTCTTCCTATTGTTTTTCTTATCCACATCTGCCTACTGTCCTTACCAAATGCTTTTTTTAAGGTACCATGACTATACACAACATTTCATGCTCTAGACCCAAAAGCCTGGCACCAGATCTAAATGCAATGATTGTGCTTAGCTGCTTTGTCCATTTTGTCACCTTTTCTAGACTTATTTTATACCATTTTTATTCCATGAAGTGAATATTAATTGAGTACTTATTAAATGCCAGGAACAATAGGACATATGATTAATGTGACAATTATTGCTCTCAAAGACTTAACATATTAGTCAGGGAATGGCATAGTCTAGAAAGACAGATACTATAAGACAGATACTGTATGTACTGTAAAAGAAGCCAAGGACTGTAAAGAGACAACACTAAGACATGTAGAATCTGAATGGTGGAAGAATGGTAACCACTGGAGAAGCTCCATAGGAAAGGTGAGTTTGGAATAGAATCTCAGGGCTGTGAAGACTTTTGAGGTGGAAGTGATGGGGAGGGACTCCAGGCAGAGGGAACATCCTAAGAAAAGTCATGGGTGTAGAAGTATGTGAGACAGGTAAGGAAATGGAGACATTTAGTTTAACTGTGAAGGGAACAATGAGGAATATGAGTGAGGAATTATTGTTCAGAGTCTTTAATGATGGGATGATTTTATACTCAGTTTGATTTGCAATGAAGAAATATTGTGAGCTTTTTTTTGAGCATGTAGGTAAGTTATATGACAAGGAAGATACAACAAGGTGTATCAGAAGTAATGTTTACATCTGGCTCTTCAACGGACAGATAATGCCATGGACTGGGTCTTTGGTGTCTGATATGGGAAAGAAGGGCAGTGTTCCAAGTTCTAAGTCAAGACAAATATAAGGACACAGAGGTAGGAAAGTCTCAAAAATAATTTGAAAACATACTATCGTAGGCTGCCATGAGCATTAGATATGAATAGGAAATTTGGGGGAGATTATTTTCAAGGGAACATTATGGCAGGATCCCAACGTTTATATCAGGGATTCTGGTTTCCATTTGTAAGATCAGAGTACTTGTAAAGCTGTCAAACAGTCTAAAGGAGTTTCCTTTGATTACTGTTTCTCTGAAGTCTGGTTTCTTAGAAGGTTTGTGTGCTATTAAAGTATTTTTTATTGTGGTAAATACATGTAACATAAAAATATCATTTTAACTTTTAAGTACATTCACATGTTGGGCAGTCATCACCACTCTGTAGTTCCAGAACCTTTTCATCACCTCCAAAGGAAACCTGTAACTATAAGCAGTCACTCCTCACTCTTCCCTTTCCTAGCCCATGGCAACCACAGATGAATGGATAAACAACATGTAATGTAGCCATGCAATGGAATATTATTTGACCATAAAAATAAATGATGTACTGATACATGCTACAACTGGATGAACCTTGAAAGCATCATACTATTTATGTTTTTAATTTTGTTTTTATTTCAATGTCAATAAAAAGTTACCATTTGAGATCTCATTTTCTTTTTCTTTTTGTATAAGCAATGATAACTTTTAGTTAAAAATATTCATAGATCACAACAATTACTTTTTAACGTAATGATTCTTGAATAGGGCTCTGCAAAATCTCAGAGGTTTTTGTCATGTAAAAGGTATCCACAAATTTCTCAGGTTTGGAAAACTCTCAGCCTACTACCAGGACCACTTGCTGTTGCAAGATATTCATGGAATATCCTGCCCAACACCTCAGGTGCTTTAAGGAGCTAGCCTAGTCACATAAACCCATGATGAAGCTGGGTGTGAAAAGATGGGGAGAGGTGGGAATTCTGTTACCTTGGAAAAGTGCATGCTTCATGTAAAGAGGGGAAAAATCAAACTCTAGATTTTTCATTGAAATTTCTTAATTGTTAGTTTTTAGCATCTTGTTAAAAAATGGTAAAACATTGTGGGCAAAACAAACAAATCTGCAGGAGTTGATTAAAGACTTCTGTCAATTAAAGAACATGCATGGTGTGTGTTTTTCTTTAATATATTTTATTGATTTTTTACAGAGAGGAAGGGAGAGGGATAGAGAGTTAGAAACATCAATGGGAGAGAAATCCATTGATCAGCTGCCTCTTGCACAGCCCCCACTGGGGATGTGCCCGCAATCCAGGTACATGCCCTTGACTGGAATCGAACCTGGGACCCGTCAGTCCCCAGGCCGATGCTCTATCCACTGAGCCAAACCGGTTAGGGCACATAGTGTGTGTTTGATTGCCAAGTCCACCCTATGCACAAGATTCTTTTTTTAAAATCCTTACCCAAGGATATGTTTTTATTGATTTTAGAGGAAGTGGAAGGAAAAGGGGAGAGAGATTGATGTGAGAAAGAAACCTCAGTCAGTTGCCTCCTGTATGTGCCCTGATAGGAATCAAACCTGAAACCTGGGTATGTTCTCTGACCAAAAATTGAACCTGTAACCCTTCAGTGCATGGAACAACAGTTCAAAGAATTGAGGTACAGTGGCCAGGGCCCAAATCTTCTCTTTAGATTCCCATGATTTTCAGCATATTCTATCACCTCTTGGAATCTCTTCTCTCATCTACAAAATGTGTCTAATGACATTCTCTCCCTAATAGAATTGTCATGTATGTGAAGTGTTAACACAGTGTTGGCAGAGTACAAACCAATAATCCTATATAATAAAAGCTTAATATGCAAATCGACCAAATAGTGGAACGACCAGTGGAATGACTGGTCGCTATGATACACACTGACCACCAGGGGACAGACACTCAATGCAGGAGCTTCCCCCAGCCAGCAGGCCCCAGGCCAGCCAAGGGAGTTGCCAGTGGGGGCCCCCCAATTGCCCCGCCAGTTGCCATGCAGATCAGCCCTGATTTTTGGCCAGACCTACTGACCCTACCCATGTACAAATTTTGTCCACCAGGCTTCTAGTCTATCTGCTCTAATAAAAGAGTGATATGGAAAGTAATCATCACTCTGAGACACCTAAGCCATGCCCACCAGCCAAGCCATGTCCCCAGCCAATCAGAGCAGCTGTATGCAAATTAACCCAGCCAAGATGGAGATCAGCAGTCATGGAGCTGTAGCAAACAGAAGGCTTCCATTGCAACTGCCTGCCTAGGCTGGCTGGGCCTCTGCTCATGGCAACAAAGTTTCAATTATAGAAGATAAACCCCAGAAACCTGATTCCAGCCAGCCTTTGCTGGGACACTGGGTCAATGGGAGCTATGGACAGCCTGAAAACGGCCCTCAGCCCCTTACCCAGGCTTTCCAGCCACCCCAGTAGGGACCTGTACCCTGAAGGGACTCTGGGCAGCCTGAAAATGGCCCTCAACCCCTCACCCAGGCTGGCCACACCCCCATAGGGTGAGGGTTCCCACTGGGGGGCTTGGCCAGCCTGCAAACAGCCATCAGGCCTTCACCCAGACTAGCCCGGCACGCCAGCAGGTGAACATTCCCCGAGGGGTCCAAGACTGTGAGAGGGCACAGGCTGGGCTGAGGGATCCCCCCCTCCCCGAGTGCACAATTTTTGTGCACTGGGCCCCTAGTATATACATAAAAGCCTAAGCAACCATTATGACAAAACGACCAGAACGAGTGGTCATTGTGATGCACACTAGACCACCAGGGGACAGAAGCTTATTGAGTGGTCAGTGAGCTCCTACAGTGGGAGCACCACTCAGCCAGAGGCCAGGCTCATGGTTGACGAGTGCAATGGTGATGGCAGGAGCCTCTCCTGCCTCTGCAGCAGCTCTAAGGAGCAGTGAGCCAAGTAGTAAGGAGCAAACAGGTGGGTAGTAAGGAGCAGTGAGCCAAGTGGTAAGGAGTGAGCAAGCAGGCAGTTAGGAGTGAGCAGATGGGTGGTTAGAAGTGAGCAGGCAGTCGGTTAGGAGCGAGGGGTACTGGCTTGCGAGAGAGATGTCTGACTGCCAGTTTAGGTCTGATCGGACCTAAACTGGAAGTTGATCATCTCCTGAGGGATCCCATATTGCGAGAGGGCACAGGCCAGGCTGAGGGTCCCCTGCCACCATCCCTCCATGCACAAATTTCATGCGTCAGGACTCTAGTCTTATATAATAAAAAGCTAATATGCAAATTGTCCCCTTGGGAGTTCAACTGACCGGGAGTTCAACTGCTCACTATGACATGTGCTGACCACGGGGGGACAGTGCAGAATGAAAGAAAGCCCCAGCTGGCAGCCAGCAGCCAGGGGAAGAAAGGCCCTGATTGGCCCTGATCACCGGCCAGGCCTAGGGACCCAACCTGTGCACAAATTTTGTGCAGCAAGCCTCTAGTACTAGATAATATTAGGCAATGTTATCTGATTGTTAATAATGAAATTAATGGCACAGTTTCTAACTGGTTTTCCTTCCTGGAGGTCTTGGAGTAATTTCAGGGGAGTTTGGTGAAATAATCCTGATAGTGATTCAACACCCTTTATGCTGAATATGATCTAGAATAGTGTCTTTGAAATTTATCACAAAATATAGCTTTGTGATAGTCATCAAGTTATTTAGTCTCCTTGTGCCATTTTCTCACCTATAAAATGGTAATAATATATAGTATCTTCCCCATATGGTTGTTTGGGGATTAAATAATTAATATTTGCATGGCACTTTACAACAGCTCCTGGCACACAGTAAGGGTTATATAGATAATTAGGAAAAAAATAAATATTAAGACACAAGTTGATCTGGCATAGACTTCTTATGGATCCTTTTCCCTCCAAGTGACTACTTCTCACTGAAGCACTGATTCAGCTTGATGACACCTTTCTTTAGTTGGCATTTTAAATACAATTTTAGTATGTGCTAGCCCAACCTAACTGTGTAATGATTCAAGACGGAGCTGTGATCAACAATGACATTTTCAGCGAATCTGGAGACCTTTGAGAATGTCAGACCTATTCTGAAGCACAAAGGTTGGCATCTTACCTTCAGTTTATGATTATTTCATAGATAGTTGTCCTGGTTATTTTCATGATTTACCAGTTCTAGGTTCAAGCCATAACATTTCTAGGAGATAAACAAGCTTCTTTAATACAATTATGAGAGTTCTGTGAGGCATCAAAGTACAATGAGAAAGTAAATATTGGACTCAAGATAAAACTCATTACATGACTTTAGGAGAATCACTCTTTCCTGTGTATTGTTTTGTTTTGTTTTGTTTTGTTTTTTCTAAAATGTAAAGTTAAGGAAACAGACTTCTGTGTGTTCTACTGGGGTCCCCCTCAACAACTTCTTACAAATGAGATATTATGGGAACCTCTAATATCCCCAGGTAACAGGAAAGTTGTTCTGGTTGAATTGGGTTAAGTGCCTGTTTACTCTATTCTCTTGGGCTCAGCTGGTCTCACATGGTAACCCCTCAGGCATCTCTGTGGGAGCCGCAGGGCTCCCTGAAACGCATTCTGAAAGCAACTGGGTAAAATGAGACTATTAACTCTTAGCTAATAGTGTATGATTCTAAGTATTTCTAAAAATACTTTACTTTTTTCAAATAAAGTGAATTTCTTTTAGCATAATAAATAAGTAAACCCTATCTACCTACATACATTTGCTTATATTTCACCCAGAATTAGAGACTCTGCTATTCAAATGGACCCTTCTATAAAATGAGAAAATTATTTTCTGTGTAAACAACATTTACATAGAATGTTTTCTAAATTCTGTGCTTTACTCTTCTTAACATGGGGGACACTTTGAGCTTGAGGCACAATTGTGAAAACTTAGGATGCTAGCTTTTTGTTCAGTTTCTACTTTTTGAGTCACTGGCATTTGTCACTCTTTTACCCCTCTTCAAAATTGGGATAATCAGAAAGGAAATAAAAAGCTTCCTTTAAAAAAAAAAAAAAAAGGTATCTGAAATTTCACAAAGTATGCTGGCATCACAGCATTCCATGCATATTTAATCATCATCTTCAAGACAGGAGGTTGGAGAAAAAATCAGGTTGTGATATTTGGCAACAGCAGGTGTGGGAAGGAGGGTGTTGACACCCTCTGAAAACAGACATGGCATGTTGTGTGGCAGGTTCCCTGTGCAGTTCCCACATCACCTGGGGTCCCAAACATGCTTTAAGAAAACTCTAGGGCAGGGATGGGGAACCTTTTCTCTGCCAAGAGCTATTTGTATATTTATAACATCATTTGCAGGCCATGTAAAATTATCAGCTTAAAAATCAGCCTGATATATTTGGTCAAACGTTTAAATATCTCACCCCAATGCATCGGCAGGGCCAGACGAAATGGTTTTGAGGACCTTATGTATGGCCCACAGGCCGGATGCTCCCCACCCCTGCTCTAGGGAGTGGGACTTGTCTTCCACATGACACAGGATTTCTCTGGAAGTGAGGATGGCCTTTGCCAACCCCTTCTCTTCATAAAAACCTTAATGCTTTCTCTTTTGTGGGCCTTTGCATAGGGCAGCTAGCTCTCGCCCCTGTCCTTATGCATATTCCCCCCTTCCCATTGTTGTTAAGTGAGTATCTTGAGTATGTATTTGTAAGTCAGTGAGAGTACAGGGATACAGTTTTTAGCATTTGGGATGGAAACTATTAAAACTCAGAGTTAACCTAGGAACTCTCATATCCTACACTCAGGAGCAAGGCAGCAATAAGAGGGTCACATATGTGCAAATTATGTCTTCTAACTTTAACACACACTCCACTCTGTCTACCACTCAGTGTTCCAGACACACAGGTTTCACCACTGCCTCCTTGTGGCTGGGCTGATTAATCCAACAAGCTCTTGCCCTGGGTTTTATACAGCCTCTTCCATATTGACAGTAGATTGAGAAAGTGTAACACCCCAGGTTTCAAACTTTTATGTTCATAAAAGTCATCTAGGAGGACTTCTTAACATGGAGATTCCTGAACCTCCTCCAGAGATTCAAACCTAGTAAGTAAAGAATGAATGGGGCTTGGTGCCAGGTTCTGGGCTCTACCCTCAGTGTGGGGCATGCAGGAGGTAGCCGATTAATGATTTCTTTCTCATTTTTGATGTTTCTATCTCTCCCTTCCTTTCCCTTCCTCTCCGAATTCAATAAAATTATATTTAAAAAATGGGGTCTGGGAATATGCATTTTAAACAAGAGGTTTTTCTCAGGCTGGTAGTTCAGGAAGTGCCCGCACATCAAATACTGTCTTCAGGTTGTTTTTCTGGACACTGCACTAAAGGATGACCTGGCATAAAGGTTGGGCTGAGACTGGAGTCACAAAGCCCAAACTGTGGGCAGGGCTTTGGTTCAGAGGGTCTCAGAGTGCCAGCAATGGGCAAAACTCCTTATGTTGCAATAGCAAAGGCAGGAGGGAGTGTGGCTGGGTCAGGAAGTAAGAAAGACAAAAAAGAAAAAAATGCCCTCATCCCCTTTCATGTGTTCTGGGCAACTATCTGAGACTGTCTGTCTGCAGTCTGATTATACTGCACAGGAACTCATCGGATGTCAAAACAGAATCACCAAGCACAGTCCCCAGCATATAATAAAGATGAAAATGAAGTATAAATTTCATGGCTAAGTTTTTTAGACCCTTAAGTAATATGGCCTTCACCTTGAGTCCACTATCCCAACAGAGCAGAATGACTGTTCAGGTGAATGTGCTTAGGGGTGGGTCCAGCCTAAGTTGAGTCCTTGGAAACTCATTGTTCCAGTGCCCTTCCTTAGATACCTAGAACATACCCAGCCTGGTGTGTTTCTGGCTCCTCAGAGTTATAGTCCTGTCTACTTGGCATCAGAAAAATTCTATAGTAGCTTCCCCTTTGCGTCACCTCCTGTTTAGAATGAACAATTAATTGAATTATTTTCTTAGGTTCTAATATATAATTTTACCCTGAAAATTGGTCTTTTAGTCATGACACTGATCTGAGGACAATAACAATTTGGTACTAGAAGCACTGAATGCCGGTCCCGGAAAGGACCTTACTCTGAACACATCCAAACTACTTCACTTGGTCGACAAGAAAGCCAAAGGCCAAAGAGGGAAGCTTCCCCAAATGTCTGCTTGTCCAGTTACACCCTGAGAGTTAGTGAATGAGGGCTTAGAAGTAAGTCCCCATACCTACCAGATGGGTACTACCTTTCATCCTAACTAGCGCTCTTCATATTTGCTTGGGGTTTCAATGTTTCAAAAGTTTGTCTTATTTGCATTGCAGTTTATGATATACTCTTTTTTTTTTCTTTTAAAAAAATGATATACTCTTTATGCACGTGCTTAAATTTTATCAAGGTGGCTTTCCTCCTTTGATTTCTTCCCTACTGAGACATGTGAAATGACTCAGGCTATTAGAAGAAGAACTTTGGATAGGAGAAAAGAGCAAATGGTGATGAATTCATCATGTGGTGGTATTAAAATATCAACATTATCTTCTATTTAATTTGACCAACATACATTGAGCACCAGAATCTGCTGGTTATGGCACTGGGTGTGGGACTATGTTACCTGTGGGTTCTTCCCTTGTGGACCCCAAATATATAAAAAGGGGAAAAAATTCATGCTGAGAGGTGCATGGGAAACTGGTTCACTGTGAACTTGGGTCAGGCCATTCTCTAATCTGAGAGGTGGCTTGACTGATAAGGAAGGTGGACTGTGATGGCTGCCCGAGGTCTGCTTGAAGAACCTGTCCAGATCTGTCATGTGGGGTGGTGACTGGATGGTTTCCACATCCACTCCAGGGCAACCCACATTTTCTCCTCAGCTCCATGAGCAAGGGCACGCCCAGTGCTTAGCAGGAATGGTGAGCCACACCCTGGGTGTGAGTCAGGCCTCTAATCCATCCTAGATGGGGAAGACTGATAGGGGTTGGACTGGGTCAAGTTTCATATTCTCCCACCTTGCCCTTTCTTTGGTTTTATATTTATAAGGAAGGCTGTTGTATGACAAGGCTGTACATGGGGGTGCTCTTCATTAGTGGCTTGCAAGCTGCACCATTGTTTTCCTCTGCCTAATGCTTCTTAGTTCTGGATTGCTCTGGGTGTAAAAGCAAAGTGTGGGTGTAAAAGGAGGGTCAAGTCTGACTATGTGGTTTGTGAATCCTTGTGCAAATGAAAATGCATGTTCTTTTTTCAATAATTATTAAGAATGGCAAGACAGTGACAGCAAAGCCAAACAAAGCAAGGGGGCCTTCTATTCAGGGCCTTGTGCCACTGCACACATTGCACACACATAAAGCCAACCTGGTGGGGGTACATTAGGGACTCTGGTGTGGAGAGTGAGGTGGGGCTTCACTTGGCCAATGGACACCAGATCATTGCTTCTCAACAAAACCAGAAATGATGAAAATTCTTCTGCAGATGCACTGACTATGAACAATGGTGCATGTGTGATTGATGCTTGGTGCCCAATTTCAAGCTATTGCACTTAGATGTGGTGGCATTAAAGAGCAGACTGTGTATTTTGCAAAGGAGAAGAAGACCAAGGTAGGAAAGGTGATCAGCAGCTTCTTAGTGTCAGATGGGGACTAAATCTCAGGCCTTCTAACTGCCATGCCTTTGCTAGCCCTCAGTAAAGCTAAGTACCAATGGAATTGTTCTCCGTCATTGTGGGTTAAATTGGAACTTGGGAGTAAGAGTGAAATGCAGGAAGGGAAATGAGATAAATGATAATTGAATGGAGAAAACAAAACAGCTTAGAAAGCCAAAGCAGTTTGTCAGAGTCCAATCTGATATACAACATGCAGCAAAGCAGACAAATGTCTGGGCAGCAAAACAAAACTGCACGAGGAAGATATTTTCAAATAAAATACGCATATTTCCAACCAGCCTTGAGCTCATCTGATAAGGGACAGATTGTCCAGAGTAAATAGAGGGAGAAAAGAAAGATGCTCTGGGCTGAATTTAGTCCCCTGTCAAAATCACAGAGAAACTAATCCCTTCTTTTCCTGCTTGGCATCGCTCCAGTGGCCAGGCCTGAGGGGCTGTGAAGGGAGACAGCATAGTTCATATATTTGAGTGTTTATTCATTGACCCATCCATCCTACATTTCTTGAGCACCTCTATTAGCATTGTTCTGTGCTAGATCCTAAAAAGGATGTTTAAGACATGGCCCATACATCTAAGGGGAGTAGACAGATATGTATCAGGGGAGAAAAAAATCACAATAAATATAATACTAGTGGTGCATGCTGTGCTCAAAAGAAGGACTGGACTGACTACATAATTTGTGAAGGCTATTCACACTGCTTCCACCTCTCAGTTGATAACCTGCCTACCAGCTCCTATTTGCTTCCAAACAGTGGTCAGTATTTATTCATCATCACTGTGCTTCTCTTTCTTAAAGACTCCAGGGGAGAGGGCATAGCTGGTGAGTCGGGGTGTGGTGTTCTTATAGACAGCGTCCATTTACCCTGGGCTAGGACTGTCTATGAACCAGTTCTTCTTTGCATGATCCTCCAGTGGGGAAAACCTGGATTGAAAATACTGACCACTGGATGGTTTGGGTTCAGACCTGGTGAGGATCTGTGTCTACTGGCACTTTCTCCTCCCCATCTGATGCCCTAGGCATGTGAGTAAGAAAACAGTTCTGCTCAGGACAGGGAGAGGGCCAGCTGTGTGATCATTGGGGTGTTACTCAGTGCCCATCTGAAAAATGTCAGGATAGGAGGAAGTCTCATAAACAGTGCGTTCTAATCCAAAATAGTAACATCTCCATTCTCTCGTAGTGACAGTAGGATTTAAGTAGAAGAGGAACTGAAATATATTGCAAAGGCTGTCACAGAAAAGAGAAAAGGTAGAAGACAACAAGAGAAATATTCTTGAGGTAACTATGTAATAATTTTCCATGATTTTCTGCTTCTTACCTGTTGAACATGTCACTCACCAGGAGATGTATACAGTCTATGAAATGACTGGAAATAATAGACAGAAGGTGAGTCCCATGTGTTAGCATTGGTCTCATCAGAACAGTGTTGCACATTCATGTAATACTTAACACTTACAAAGCCCATAGCACATCCAGTATCTCACTTGCTCCCTCAGCAGCCCAAGAAGGTGAGTGGAATCTGTATTACAATTCCCACTGCACAGAAGAAGCAACCAAGGTTTGGAAAAGATAAGCTACTAGCTGCAGATCCTAGTGAGTGGCAGACAAGGGCCTAGGGCCAGGTTTTGTGTGCGACATTCATTCTACCACTGGTGCTCTCCTGGATGCATTGTTCCTTGTTCCAGTTATTGCCGGGTACAGTATGACAGGAGCACAGCATGAGCGGGGAAGAGCATTCAGCAGCCACTGGAGATATAACGATAATGAGAGAGCTGCTGTGTGGACATGTGATGTCTTTTCACAAAGCCTCTTGCCCTTTAAAATAACACACTTCAAACAGCAATGCACCCGTCGGTCCCACTCTTAAGAGACCAGGCTGGGATCCAGCATCTCTCAGCTCTCTCCCCACCTTTTCCTTCCCATCCTGAGCATAAAGACACTTGGAGCTGAGTGGGAACAGTATTTGTCTCGCAATTACTTCTAATTGCACTGTAGTTTTGTGGTGCATAAGTGGAGTGACCTAGATACCAGTTATGTGAAACTCTCTTTTTATGCTTGGGTCTGTATCAAGGAGGAGGTATATCAGGGAACACTGGCTCAGTGCATCTCCCAGATAACATTTGTATGTAACTCCACATCTCCACTTGTCAAATGGCCAGGTCTCCTTAACAGGCCAGATCTAAGGCTGCCTCTTTCTCTGTGAGGCCTCTCTGGATTACTCCATTCTCTAGATTCCCACAGCAATTTTCTGATCCTATCTTTGGTGCTCATCATTTTCATTTTTTTTAAAAATTGACTTTACAGAGGGAGGAAGGGGGAGAGAGAAAGAAACATTGATGTGAAAGTGATACATTGATTGGTTGCTTCCATATGTGCCCCAACTGGTGATGGATCCTGCAATCTAGGTAGGTGCCCTGACCGGAAATCAAACTGGCGACCTTCAGGTACAAGGGTGATGCTCAATGAACTGAACCACTCCAGCCAGGGTTGGCACTCATAATTTTCTACATATTTCATCTTCCTGAATTCCTCATGCCAGCAGCAGTGTCGAATTCATTTTTCTCTTTTTGTCTACTCTGGGAACTGAGAATAGCTAAGTAGTTGCTCAATTAAGTACTGTGAAATGAAAGCATAAATTGATTATATTCTAGACATTGTAGAGGCATGTAAATAGACTATTTATTCACTGGTACCTCTTCTAGGTGGCCCAAGGTGATTTACCAGTTTAACTTACTTTCTGTGGAATATCTTCATGACCTCAGAGTGCCTGGAACTGTGCACATCATTTTTTTTTTTGAAAGGCGAATGTTAGTTACATTCTTTTTTAAAGAGGAAAATAACAACCTGGAATCCAACCCGAATAGTTCCCTGGTACACCCCAATTTCTTCAGTCATCACATAAATACAATCTGACTTGGCCAGAGTCTGCTGAATAGAATAGAGAATTTGGGATGAAAAATTTAAAAATTCACTGATAAATATCCAGTACTCTATATTTTGTCTTCTCTTTTCTTCCAAAAGTCAGTCTTCTACCAGAGACTATGTCTCATTCATTTTGTTAAATCCTTATCAATTTTTAAAACTGAGAATTGTCCAGATAGTTGCTCACTTGAATGAAAGCATCAACTGATTATGTTCTAGATGTTGTGGAGGTAGTAAAAGACGGGTGGATGCATTTTCACAGTTTATACTGACTCTCTATATAGAAAACTCTTATTTGGGTTTTGAAATCATTTCATTAAGATTCAATTACATTTTATAGGAATTGTTGCTATGCCAAGTGTTATTCTAGGTTCATTCTCAAATGCTTCCTTTCAAATTCAACATACCTAAAAGAGTGATAATACCTCCCCAATTTACAGATGACCAAAAATATCAGCTTGAATCCTCAAAATATGACTTCCCATAGGGTGCAAAGCCATTAAATGGCAGATTGGGATTCATTAAGTAGATATTAATTAATTATCATTAATTCAATATGCATTTATTTGATACCTACTACATGTTAATCTTTATGGGAGAATATGATATAGTCATTAACTTCAAGGGGCTCAAAGTATAGTGAGAGAGACATACACTTAAATGGAAAACAATAGTATGTGGCAAGTACTCTAGTAGAATTACTGCCCAGAGATTCCAAGTATATGTGTAGTGTTCCTGTTTGTCTCAGAGATATACTACTCTACATGTCTTCTATACATGATACAAAAGTGGTGATGATGCTCAAAAATCACAAATATTCCATAAGTCAAATCATCATCAAAGAATTTTAATAATAGGATTGTAAGCTTCAGACTTAAACTTTCTTACAGTCAACTGGGGGCATATACATTCCATGGAGGAATGGACAGAAGGCTACTCCTGCTCACTACATCAAAATATTTTAATGAAAGAGGAAGCTGGCAGAAAAATCCAGGACTTCTTGAATGAGAGGACAGGAGAGAAAGGTGTGTCACTGCAGAACCAGAAAAACCCCACCCACAAGCCCAGTTCCTTGTCTCTGACAGATTGAGTTCCACCCTGTAAACATCCTCAGTCCTTTCATTGATCATTTGTGACGGAGCACTTCACACTCAGCCCACTCAGTGAGGTGAGATTCACTCTGAGTGAGTGAGTGACAGGGCACCCTCCTGCTGTGGCTGCTGTGCCAACCACACCTCTACCAGCCACTATCTGTTGTCAGAGCCCCTTTGTCCAAGAAGAGAAAGAAGAGTCTTGAGGACCAGCCATAACCTAGTCAGGTAAGGCCAGATGGCTTGTCACCAGTTCTGCAAAGAGTTCAGGTTTCTCTCTATAAACTGATTGCTCCTGTCTCTTAGCCTGTATTTCTTGTCACCTCTGCCATTGCCTTGCAGTTCCAAGCAGGCCTATAGTTTTCCATGACCATATGACTGTCCACGCTTCCACACTGCCCACAGTTGTTGAGATTTGTAGCCCAGCATTTCTAAGCCTCTTCAATCACTTGGCGCACTTATCTATAAGTTGATTTTTAATCTTAAAAGCAGTGCACTTGGTATAATTTTCTCTATTCAGTGGCTTTCTGAACTGAAGCATGGTGAATTAGAGTTGTTTTTGTTGGTTTGTTTGTTTGTTTTTAAGTTTGATTAGCAAGCTAAGGCCAAGATTAGGTTTAATTCCTCCTCTCTCTACTATACCACTCAGCAGGTCATACCTTATCTCAAAAAGCCAAAAGAAGAGAAAGGAGCTTTCTGAACTGTCAAATGACAAACAAAAGGCATTATTTCCTTGCAGGCAGGTTGGGAGGGATATTTTTGAATTCATCTGAGATTTTATAATGATATATAGGCTCCATCAACTAGGGCTATTTTTAGAGAACAAATGAGAATATGTAAAGGGGCCCTGTAAGCTGAAAAGTGATATGCAAATGCAGAAAGATGACTCCATGGAGACTGAAACATGCTCCGGCTCTCTGGGTAAGATGGCTTTCATTTGGGCTGAATGGCACTCTCCTAATGTCAGCAGCTGCATTATGAGGCATAGATCACAAAAGCCCCGAGGAAATATTTAGCTTTTCAGTCTTACTGTGATATGTGGAAAAGCAAATCTCAACAGGAGGGAACAAAACACCCCTGAATCTCTTCAAATTGACTCCAGTAATTTCCTCTCTTATGACAGCTATCATTATATAGTATTGTTCTACTATATAACAAGAAAATCTCATCTTCAGTGATTATGTAGTTTATTTTTTAAGGTACTAATTTTAGCAATCACTTTTTCCTTCATTCTAAAAAGGTTATATCATTCTTAGTTGTGGAAGGAAATGTTTCGTGTGTGTGTGTGTGTGTGTGTGTGTGTGTGTGTGTTTGAGTTTGTTATGACAGTACTAATGTTCATCCCATGGGGTGAAATTCTGCACAATCTTTCGCAGACTTCTGGGTATTCTTAGTGTCTGTCTAGCTCTAATGAACTTACAGGAGTCACATACTCAATTACCTTATTCAAAATAGAGAAACTGAAGTCCATAAAGATGACATAATGTGAACAAGGCCACCAGCCAGTGATCATTAGATCTGTAGGTCAAATGCAAGTCTGATTCCTTTACAGTTCACAGCATGAAGCAAATGGTGCAGGCATCCTTGGACAGAAGCATTAGCTGTGTCATTTTAAGGATTGTACTCACTATCCTTTAAAAGTCCTTACAACTAAAAGTTTTGAGGGCACTTTGACATTTTTTTGGCATCTAGTAGAAATATTATACCCTGTAGAATAGGGGCGTTATCCACAAAAGCATCTTTCCTTACTAACTTGGTCCTTGTGGAATATTTGTTTTAGTCAAATTTGGGGACTTCTACTTAGATGTAATGTTGGGAGATGAACAAGCTGTGGTGATGTCTTCATTTTATTCAACCAATATAGATCTTTCCTTGTATCTTCTAGGATCCTTCTAAGGAGGTTACACTCATTTTAGAACTTGTAAAATTGGTCTTTTATTCAGTGTTGTAGACTTGAATGACACAATTGAACTTGAGAGTTTCTTTAGTCCAGGGGCTGCAGACCAGCAGCCATAAGTGAATCCAGCATACAGATGTGTGTATGTGTTTTCTTTTTGCCTTTTTTTTTTTGTGTGTGTTTGTGTTTTGTTGTTTGTTTTTTGTCATGCAGTGGTAAACAAAACTGAGATAGTTGCAAATACTTAAAATTCAGGACATTTCTTATAAAAATTAATTATCTCATTTTTTCAGGAAAATAAGATCTAGTGATAGTGGATCCACATTCCCACATAGAAAACAAACACTAGGTCTGGGCAGCATATGTTTCCTCTAGATGGAGGATGTATTCTCAATTTTTTTCACAGTCCCTGTAGGATTTGAGTTTGTCAATACTGATAACTTTCAACCTCATATGTGTTCAAACCATTCTCTTTCAAGGTAAACCTAGATCTATATAATGGTAGGCCATGTCACAGATCAGTAACCAAGGAGTATATGAAATTAATTCTTTGGCCTTAAACTTTCATTATTTAAGAGGCAGGAGGAGAAATGACTTCAGCAGGATATACCATTGGTCTTGATACTTATTCAGGATATTAATCCAGGTAATGAGTCTCAGAGATTTGAAAGGTGAAGTATTAAGCAAGCTGACACAGCTTCAGCATCATCTCCAGGTGCCTACCAAGAGAAAAGAAAGGAAAATTGGCAAGTACAGGGTAACACCTTTTACTAAAGATATCAATAACATAAATATAAGAACAGAAATGATGGTGTCTGACAACACATAGATAACATCACAATGCCTTGAATTCAGAAAAAAAAGTGTTCAGATCCTAGAAACTAGCCCAATAATGTGTTTTCTATAATCAGTTCACTAATAAAATAATTACTTCTTGATCACTTGTGGTGTATACCACCCTAACCTTGAGAATTTAGGGATGAAGAGCAGTGACCCTTCTCCAAAGGGGCTTCTTAGTATTGAAAATGTGTACACAAATAGTTACAACACAGGGCAAAATATGATAAATAAATGAAGTTAAAAGCACATAGTGTTGGTTTTACTGAGTAGAGATATATTCATGGCAACTAGGTAGGTTGCCATCAGGGATAATTATAAGGTGGAAAGGATGTTTGACTTGGGCTTTGAACAGGTAGAGTTGAAATGAGTTTATAGCAAAAGAAGAATTTAAGCAAAGAAATGACAGTACTTTATGGGATAGAAAGAATTCTCAGGCTGTTCTATGGGGCCAGTGGGACTGAAGGGAGGATGAGGCTGGGAATTTGGGTTTGCAGCAGATTCTGGGTATTGAGTGACAGGCTGAGTTTCAGATCAGGCACAGCATTGTGAACTTGAGGAGCATTACAACTATTCACTGAACATTTGTCCAAGCTCATGACCATCCAAATCCATAATCTGGTAATGACAGAAAATCTTTGTAGATATCACTTAGCTCTGCTTTACATTTTTTTAGAAGAATTAAGGCAGAACAAAACACTTCTAAACACAAAGAACAGTATCAGATGTTTAGTGAGGGAGATAAGGTGGTAATATACAATGGAATTAAAAAGATGGATGAGCCCTAACCAGTTTGGCTCAGTAGACTGAGCATTGGCCTGCAGACTGAAGGGTCTTGGATTTGATTCCAGTTAAGGGAACAGCCCTTGTACCTTGGTTGCAAGATCCTCCCTGGCCAGGGTCCTAGTTGGAGCTCCTGCAGGAGGCAACCAATTGATGTGAGAAAAACACATCAACATTCTCTTTGTCTTTTCCTCTCTCTTCTACTCTCTCTAAAAATCAATGGAAAAATATCCTCTGGTGAGGATTAAAAAAGAAAAAGGAAAGATTGATGAAAATATTTTTAAAGTACATTGAGCAAATATAAGAAATATTTGGATAGAAATATGGTAATATTTTTAAAAATAAAGTCTATTTCTTTGGTTACAAAAGTGATGTTGTATAAATTCTAACTTGTGGGTTGTAGAGGGTTATGTTTAGTTGATAAGCTTTGTCCTTTGGTCTGAGAATTAGTCATCCTTGTGAAATAGGTATAGAAGGTCCTTGAATGCCATGGCGCTCAACTCTTCCATAATAAACACAGTTGAAGAATTCCACAAGTATCTGAATGCTCCACTGTAGCTTACAGAATTCCTCATGGGTTGAACAGAAGGTTCTGGTCTTGTTAAGGGCTATATCAGTCACCCCAAAAATGTTTCACACATACCCCAAGATGCTTGTGTAATTAACAAAACTTATCTCATTTTTATGCATATGGTTATGTGTGAAATTGGTTCAGAATTATACATGTATCTCAAAGGCCTTTGCTTCAAGGGATGTAGGTAGGTGATGTGCCACAGAGTAAAATGAGGTGTGTGAACAAGATTCATTCACTTAAAACCACTTCACATCTATTCAATACAAACATCTTTTTAAAAAATTATTCATTCAAGTTGTTTAGTAAATATGTGTTCTAAGGTTTGCACAAACAACATCAGTGAACAGAAAGAAATAATTTCTACCCTTTAGCAGTTTACATTTCTAATGAGACAGATGGAAAATAAACAAAACTAGCCAGTAAAATACTACATAATTAAAGCGTAATATGTAAATTGACCAAACGGTGGAATGACTAGAATGCCCGCGGCCCCTCACCTGGCTGGCCCTGACCCCCACCAGGCACCACCACCCTGATCGAGGGCGGGGCTGGCCAGCAAAGCTCCTGTGGCCCCTCATCCCATCCAACTCTGCCCCTGATCAGGCCTCCACCCCAGCCAACCCTCTCCCAATGGCTCCCATCAGGATGGACCCCATCAGTGCACAAATTGGTGTACTAGGCCTCTAGTATATAATATATGAGATATAGAAAGAAATAGAACAGAAAAGGGGGTGGGAAGTCTTAGAGAGTTGAGATTTTAGATTGGGTGCTTAGGGGGGAACGAATTGTTATCTGAGTAAAGGAAGTGAGCCAGGTAAATACCTGGAAGAAAGCATCCCAGGCAGTTGCAACAGCTAGTGCAAAAGTCCTGAGGCTAGGAGCATGGCTTCTTGGCACCTTTAAGGCATAAGGCATAGATTGAGTTGAGTGGAAAACTCTTTGGAAATAAAGTTAGAATAAATTATGGTGGAGGGGGGTGGGGGAAGCCATAATGAAGGACTCTGAAAGCCATAGTAAGAACTTTGACTTTCTTTTTTTTATTGTTTAAAGTATTACAAATAGTAGTACATATGTCACTCTAAATAAAATAGGAACCATTTTAAAATGACATAGTCTGACTTACATTTCAAAAGGATTCCTCTGTTTGTGTGTTAAGAATAGATGAGGGTGGGTGGGGAGAGAGCAGGCAGAAGAAGGAAGTTCATTAGGGAGTTATTGCCATAGAACAGATGAGTAATGTGGAAGCTTGGACAAGCAGGTAGTGTGGAAATGATGAAAAGTGATTGGATTTTGTGATTGACTAATTGAATGGGGAAGACAGCTAAGGATGACTCCAAGATTTTTTACTGAGTGACCAGTAGAAAAGAGTGGTATTTATTTGAGATAGGGAAGAATGTGAGAGAAAAGATTTTATGGGAACAGCAGGAGCTTACTTTTGCACAGGTTAAATTGCAGATGTCAAGTAGTGAGCTAATATATAAATCCAGGTTCCAGTGAGGGTTTCTGAGCTGACAATAAAAAATGAGAGTCATCAATATACATGATATTTACAGTAATGACATTTATTAGATCACAAAAGAAATTATTCTAGACAGAAAAGGTAAGAGGTAATGACTGACATGAGGTTCTATAATGTTTTTGGGTTAGGGTGGTGAGGAGAATTTAGTAAATAGTGTTCCAAAGAGGAAGGGGAATGGTGGGTGGAGGTGTTCCATGACAGCAGAGAGGAGGATTTTATCACCAAAATTGTTTAAAATCCCCAGCACATGGTATAATGAAAAGAATTTTTCCTTTGCACTTTCTATAAACAATGTGCCCCTTTATCTTTATCTGCATCCTGGAGCAGGACACAACTAGTACTCCCACCACCCTCTTTGTCTCTTTCTGGTTCCACAGGAACCACAAAAGGAGATGGAGAAAGAGCAGCTGGAGTGGTGGGCGAACTCCAGGTGAGCGTTGGTGTGTTCTGGTGTCCAAGTGAAGAAATCTGCAAGGGGGAGAGAGTGGTTAGGCAGCACAGATGCACCGAGAGGTAGAATGAGATGTTGTCAGAAATCTGAATGCAGCAAAGTTGATGTGGGTTTAAGAGAGAATGGGAGAAAAGAAATTGGAGCTATTGACTGTACACATTCCTTTTAATGAGATTATTTGGAAAGAGACCCAGAGAAATGGGTGCAAGCTGTGTTTTTTTTTTTTTCTTAAGATAGGAGAAAGAGAATAGAATAAACTTTTGCAGAAACTGTAACTTGATTGATACACATAGGTATTTTATTTATCTGTTCTACCCTTGCGAAGTTGTCCTGCTAAGAGTTATGTTCTTACATTTTTTTCAGGGAAGGAATATAAGGCTCAAGAGGTTGCAGCTATCTGCCCCAAATCATAACATATTAATAATAGATGGGATTCAAACCTGGTTTCTAAAGCTCAAGTTCATTTTCTCTTCACTGCCACTGCCTTAGACTAGACAATTTTAGAGATCACTGACAGCTTTAGAACTCTATAAAGCTCTCTGAAACGTTCACCTTGTTATTAAGGACCTTTGATAAACATGCGGACATTCACAGTTCTCAGCAATGTCTCCTGAATCAAGTACTATTTACTAGATGAAGATGTTTGGGGTCTTGGGAGAAAAATAGGACTCAGCATCTGCATCATTGAAAACTTGCAAGTACGGCCAATAGAGGCCTTCAAGTTGAACCTCTGCACGCCAGAGGATGGGAATGCAATTTCTTAGGCTTATAATCACAACTGAGTTTCACATGAATCTCTTCCTCTAGTTGTGGATTTCTATCTATTTCTAACATTATGCTACACCCTCAATGCTGTCTGCTGCTTTCTGTCCAAGTTCTTTCCATTTACATTTCTGGGTCATCAACCCTACCTTGTTCTGAATTGGGACATTGCTACTTTATAAGCAAGGGTATATTAAAACTAGGGGCCCGGTGCACTCGGAGGGTGGGGGTCTCTCAGCCCGGCCTGTGCCCTCTTGCAGTCTGGGACATCTCGGGGGGGATGTCCACCTGCTTGGCATGCCTGGCCAGCCTGGGTGAGGGGCTGAGGGCCATTTTCAGGCTGCCCACAGCCCCTTCAGAGTTCGTGCACTGGGGGGTGGGAGGGCTGGTGAGTGCAGGCCTGGATGTTTCCCACCAGAGGGCCCACGATCGCACACGCCTTTGGTGGACCCCCACCATTGAGGCGACACACCTGGCACAGAGCTGGGTGGCAAGCCAGGGGCGGACACTGATGCAGGATCCCTCGGTGGGGCCCTGCTGCTGAGCAAACACACCTGGGGTGGAGCCAGACTTCGAACTGGCTTTGGATTCTCCGCACTGTGCAGCAGACGCTCCCGCACGCCCTGTGGAGGCCCCTGGGGCGTGGATGAAGGTAAAGGACCCTGGACTGGTGCTCCCGCACGCCCCTGAGGAGGCCCCTGGGGCAGAGCCAGGCTGCGGACCCAGGACGACTGCCCCTACACTCCCTGCAGAGGCTCCCTCCCCCCTGCACTCCCGCATGCCCCAGGGAGGCCCCCAGGGGCGGAGCCAGGCAGTGGACCCAGGATGGCTGCTCCTGCAAGCCCCGTGGAGGACCCACTCTCCCACACACCTGGTAGAGGCCCCCGGGGGGTGGAGCCAGGCAGCAGACCCAGGACAGCTGCTCCTGAATGCCCCGAGGAGGCCCCAGGCCGGACCCCCCCTCCCACTGAGCTGACACACCTGGCAGAGCTATGCCGGCCAGCTGTGGAGGCTCCCAGTGCAGAGTCGCCCTGACAGCCCCCATCTTGGCTGGGTTAATTTGCATACAGTTGCTCTGATTGGCTAGTGGGTGTGGCCGTGAGCAGAGGCTCAGCCAGCCTAGGCAGGCAGTTGCAACAGAACCCTTTGGTTTGCTCTAGCTCCATGGCTGTTGGCCTCCATCTTGGCTGGGTCAATTTGCACACAGCCACTCTGATTGGCTGGTGGGCATGGCCATGAGCAGAGGTGCAGCCAGCCTAGGCAGGCAGTTGCAACAGAATCCTCTGGTTTGCTCTATCTCCATGGCTGTTGGCCTCTATCTTGGCTGGGTTAATTTGCATACAGCCGCTCTGATTGGCTGGTGGTAATGGTCAAATTTGCATGTTTCTCTTTTATTATATTAGATAAATATTATTTAATCCAGTCCTGGATAATATGTACAAGATAAAAAAGCTTTGAACAACCTCCCCCCCACACACACACCTTATCCCTGTGGTCACCATAGAAAGGCAACTCCTGGAGTAAAATCTTACCGTTGTTTTTCAGCAGCAGATCACACTGTGACTGTTGAGTCGGTTTGGTGGAAGAGCTCTTAGATGCATAGGGACAGCTCCGTCTGTCCTTATGGTGTCCTTGTAATGCTCCTATTTCCCTTTGTATAGATTCCTTTCTGGGGCTTTATCTAGCCTCCTGTAATTGCCTATTTGCAGAACAGATTCTTTCACAGACAATGTACTTCTTCAGGGCAGAAATTGTATTTGCTTGTTTTCTCCTACTCTCTACCTCTTCCTTTTCTCTAGCATAGTGCTCGGCACAGAGAGGATTCCCCAAAATGTGTTTGAATCATTAAATTAAATTGAGCATTTTGTACCATGTAGAGATAATCTGTCACAGAAGCAAAAGTGGAGTACCCAAGTTCAAGATATTCTTAGGTGCAGAATTAATGAATTAGGCAAATCAAATTTATAACCATAGAAGCCACCTGGTGTGGCTAATTTTGCTCTATAATCAGAGGTACAGAAGCCTGTGTAGTGAATATGTCCATTTTGAAAATTTCACACCAGCATTACTCATGCCTATAATCCCTCAGTGGTGTCAGTATAATTAACAGCTGTTGATATAATAAACATTGGTTTAATTGTTGATGATTTAATAAATGAATAACTCTTGTGAATCAGTAAGAGAAAGAAGGTGAAAGTAATAAAAATGCCCAAAGAGACATGCACACCCCAACCTTTCAATTTTACAACCAAAAATATTACAAATTAAAACATATATTGGACTCTTTTAAACCATTAACCATTATTTTTTAAAATTATAAAATTTTCTTCTGACTTAAAGAAAAATGAGCTTTATATACATATGTTTTAATTTTTTATTGAAGTATAATTGGCATATAGTACTCCCCCCTTATCCAGGGGGAATATATTTTAAGAACCCTAGACCCTCAGTGAATGTCTGAAACCACAGGTAGTACTGAACCAAATAGGTATGTATGTTTTTTCTAAATATACATGCCTATAAAGTTTAATTTATAAATTAGGCACAATAAGAGATTAAGGATAATATAAACAATAATAACTAATAATAAAATAAAACAACTATAATAAAATACTGTAATAAAAGTTTTGTGAATGGCTTTGAGTCTATTATTAAGTAATCCCTGGACAAAGAAATAATTCATGTCTTGGGCAGGACAGAGCAGGGATACACAATATTTTATCATGCTACTTAGAATAGCACACAATTTCAAATTTATAAATTGCTTATTTATGGAATTTTCTACTTAATATTTTTGGACTGTAGTTGACTGCATAACTGAAATTGCAGAAAGTAAAACCATGGATATATTTTTGGGAGCATATGATGCAATGATTTGATATACATATATATTGCAAAATGACCACAATACAACACAGTAAGTCTAGTTGATACCTATCATTGCCATAGTTACATTTCATTTTTGTGTGTGATGCGAACTTTTAAGATCTACTCTATTAGCAACTTTAAAATATGCAAAACAGTATTATTAACTATGTTTGTCATGCTGTACATTCCATTCCATGACATGTTCATTTTATAAGTGAAAATTTGTACCTTTTGATTCCCTTCACCCATTTCCCCACACCTTATCCCCTGCCTCTGGCAACCACCAATCTGGTCTCTGTGCCTATGAGCCTGAGGTTTTGTGTTTGTTTGTTTTAGATTTCACATATAAATAAGCTTCATATTTTACTGAGACTTAAATTGCTACATTTCTGGGAGGACCATATGTACAAATTCGGCCATATGTACCAAGAACCTTAAATTTGCAAACTTTTTGACCCAACATTTCCATTTTAGGAATTTGTACTAAGAAAAAAAAAAAAAGATTATGAAAAATTTTCCTTACATGGGTTTTCAATGCATAGTCAATATAAAAGCAAAGTAAAAAGGAAGCAACATGAAAAGGGGCTGAGTTAAATAAATATTACTTATTGTATAATGGATCCCTGCTCAGCCGCTAATATGCTGTTGTAGGAAATTATTTAGGTACTGTGTGGTGTAGCACAGTGGTGGAAACAGGCTTGAAGTCCAAGAGACCTTCGACCAATGTAGAGCTCTTATCACTTACTATGTGATCGTGAGCAAATTTCTCAACTTTTCTAAGCTGCAGTGTCCTAACCTGTAAAATGAGGCAAATTATAACACATGTTTGAAAATAGCCAATGCAGTTAAAGCCAAGTATTTAGCAAACAGTAAGTTCTTGATAAGCATTGGGCACCATTATCAATATGAGTATCCTTCTCAATATTTTAATTGCAAAGAGGAGCTTTTGAAATAATATTTACAACATAACTCCATTTTTGAAGTAGAAAAATGATATTATCTAATCTAATAAAATAGCAATATGCAAATTAACCATCACTCTGAGACACCTAAGCCACACCCACACTCCAAGTCATGCCCACCAGCCAATCAGAGCAGCTATATGCAAATTAACCCAGCCAAGATGGCGGCCGGCAGCAACAGAGCTAGAGAAAACAGGAGGCTTCCATTGCATCAGCGATGGAGTTGAAACTGCCTGCCTAGGCTGGCTGGGCCTCTGCTCAAGGCAACAATGTTTCAATTATAGAATCCACAGAGCTGAAGCAAACAGGTGGCTTCATTGCCTGACTAGGCCTCCACTCAAGGAAACAAAGTTTCAATTATAGAAGATATATAAACCCCAGAAACCTGATTCCAGCCAGCCCTGCTGGGACGTTAGGTCAATGGGAGCTGTGGGCAGCCTGAAAACAGCCCTCAGCCTCTCACCCAGGCTGGCCAGGCACCCCAGTAAGGACCCGTACCCTGAAGGAACTGTGGACAGACTGAAATGGCCCTCAGCCCCTCATTAAAGCTGGCCAGACACCCTAGTAGGGACCTGAAACCTGAACGGCCTGTGGCCAGCCTGCAAATAGCCATCAACCCCTCACCCAGGCTAGCCAGGCACGCCAGCATGTGGACATCCCCTGAGGGGCCCCAGAATACGAGAGGGCACAGGTTGGGCTGAAGGACTCTCCACCCCCACCCCGAGTGCACAAATTTTTGTGTACCCAGCCTCTAGTCTTATATAATAAAAGCCCAGAGACCGAATGGTGGAACAACCAGAACAACTAGAGACCAGGGCGATCAGGCAGGCAGGCATAGGTGTTTAGGGGCAATCAGACAGGCAGGCGAACAATTAGGAGCCAGCAGTCCTAGATTGTGAGAAGGTGCAGGCTGGGCTGAGGGACACCCCCAGCCCCGTGCAAGAATTTCATGCACTGGGCCTCTAGTTAACAGATAAAAATGTAGAAGTCTGAAAGGATACACATAAAAATTTTTTACTTTCTTTTTCTCATTTCTTTTCCTTCTTTTGCTTTTAATGTATGGTCTACAACATAGTTGGGAAAGTTAAATGTGTCCAAATAATCATTAACATTAATCTCAATAAATTAACATCTATTGATTCAGTAATTCTTTGTCTGTTATCACTGTTTTCCTCATTGCCAAGTCATGAAAATCTCACTATACCATTGTCTCTCAAGATCATACATCCAGTGGCTGGCAGTGCTAGGCTAATTACTTCCAGTTTCCCTTGTTCCTCTTCCCTTGTCCTTCTTTCATAACATAGGTGTTATACATCATAAACATTAAGCTTCTGTTCTGTTCAGAACACTCAGTGTTGGCTGTGGGAGTGAGATGCACAGCAGCATAGAGGATGGTTTCTGACCTGGTTTTGCTTAGAGTTCTTCTGGAAGGAAAGGACTCCTACTTGTGGTCCATGCAATGCTTCATCTTGTTGAAGAGGCTCTTGTATCTCAATTGTGTTTTGGTGGCTAAGGAGAACTTCCTTAAGCAGAGAGGACTGAGATATGGGGTGTACTTGAAAATGAAGTGTATTTGCATGGCCTACAGTGATAGTGGTCTCTGACTAGGATGGAGACTTTCCAAACTTCTGTGTCACCACTACCTGCATATATGAATACTGCATCCATTTGCAGCTAGGGTTCAGGGTCTGAAGAAGGGGCCATGCACAAATGAATACATTAGACAAGAAATATAAATTTAGAAGGCATGGTGGGCCAGGTGGAAAACTTACAACTCGGTCCTGTCTGCTTTTTATGCATTTGAATACACATTTGTCCTTTAGGAATGCAAATAGGCATATCAAAGGTAAAGTTTGGTAAACAGTAAAAGGATTATCAGGTTAGGGAATTGTTTTGAGGCATTTGGCCAATAGCAGAGCAATATTATGCTGATTTCCAGCCCTCCTGAATATCACATTAATATGCTAACTACTGTTGGTCTTAGCCTCTGGCATGTGCATAAGTTTCTTATATGATTGTCTCTTTACCCACTACTTTCTGGGATATTAGAATTTTATTCTTATTTCAATCAATTCCTTTTGTACCCATGGCCCTAGGACTAGGACATATTGACTTTGTAGACTTCCTTGAAGCATTATTTTAACAATTTTTTCCTCAATCATAAGTATAATGTATGCTCAAAGCAAAAAAAAAATCAGAAATTAAAAAAATTAAAGGTTATCTATAAGCCAGTCATTCAGAGATAATCATAACATTTTGGTACATGTGGCTCCAATGCAAATGTGGGTTGTTGTTTTTTAGTATAGTATTTTATAATCATTATTTCTTCTTCATAATAACATAACTTTTATTTCAATTAATATTTTTCTACAGGATTATTCTCTGACATCTTTTATAACCTCCCTCTCACAGAGATAAACTTCTCTTTTAACTTGTCATATTTTTAATTTGTCATATTCTTATTTTCTTATTTATATATACTTTAAGTTGTAAATAAAACCATTTTGTATGTGTCACTTCAGACCCTGTTTTTCACTTAGCATTATCTATTGTTGCAGAAAGACCAAAAAACTAAGCGACGCTTTGAAGAAGTGGAGAAATCACAGTTTTAATAACACGCATGGACTCTGGGGTTGTCCTAAATCCCAAATCCAGAGTGGGGGTAGCATGCAAGAACCTTGCTTTATAACTGCCCCTCGAGTTCATTGATTTGCAAATATACTCCCTCCCCACAAGGCCCTGAAGGGAGTATTCTGTTCATCCACCCTTTCCCCAGGTGTTCTTGGTTTTGGGCTCAGAACAAAGCCCCTGCTCTCCAGCAGGACAGAGTTTTGTTCAGTTTTGTGGCCTAACATTCCTTGCAAAACCAGCTTCCTCCTCACTATCATGTAATTGTCTTCAAAAATATGATTTTTAAGTGTTGCATTATATTCCACTATGGGTGTATACACAGTGTGATACAATAAGTACTTTAAAAAATACATTTTTTTTTGAGAGATAGAGAGATGGAGGGAGAGATAGAAATTTCAATGATGAGACTCATTGATTGGCTGCCTCCTGCACACCCCACACTGGGAATAAAGCCTGCAACTCAGGCATGTGGGCTGTCTGGGAATCAAACCCAGGACCCATCATTCCATAGGCCCAAACTCTATCCACTGAGCCAAACCAGCAAGGGCATAGTAAGTACTTTTAAGTTTAAATATCTCTCATTTCTAGAATTGATGCTTAAACTATTATCCCCTCTACTTGTCTCTAAACTTCATGAAAGAAGGTCTGTTTTTGATTCATCTTTGAGTTGTCGTTGCAGTCAATTAACAAAATCATTCATTCTAGGTGAGATGAACTCTAAGAGGTAGGTTTCACTAGTGGAGGAATCTGGAAAGCTATGGCTAGGTTGTTTCAGAGGCTGAAGAAGAAGCCTTGGTCTACAATGTTATGGTTGGTCCAGGTGGAAGAGAGACTTTCCCTTTGCATGGACCAGGTCTAGCTGGATGGAATCTCATGTTAGGTAGGTCAGTGCTCTCTGAAGTGCAGCTCTTATTGTTTGACGGTAACAGCTAATAAGAGAAGTTCCTACCATACAGTGTATTCTTGTTTGTTGAATTAAAAATAAAAAACAAGCTAATGACTTATTCCTACTGATTTTTTAAAATCTCTGATGCTCTTAAAGATATAATTTTTAAAAGTTTAAAATTATTGTTTAATTCTCACCTGAGAACATGTTTTTTATTGATTTTAGAGAGATAGGGAGGGAGAGAGACATCATGTGAGAGAGAAATATTGATTGGTTGCCTCCTGTACAGACCCCAACCAGGGATCAAATCCTCAACCTTTTTTTTTTTTTTCACTTTAGATAACATTTATTAAAGCTGGGGACAGTAAAACTCTCCACTTTGATGTATAATGGGGGCTTCACACGAGGCCCACGAGGAGTCCTAGAGTAGTAGAGCTGAAAGGAAATTTGGGGACCAAGTGGCTCAATACCCTCCTAGACCATGTGAAAAATAAAAACAATGCCCAAAAAGAAGAAATGACTTAGATCTGAACACAGATTTCCTGACTCCTACTACCTCAAGGCTTTCTCCACCATTGCTAGTTGTCATAGATTCTATTCCTAGTTATATAAATTCATCTTAAAAAGTTTAAGCTGATTATTAGATTTCTCTAGCCTTCCTTTTGCTCCAATCTTTAAAATTATGTTTTGAAATTCTACTCTACTTTAGGTACTTTGCTAGGCCCTTAGATTCATTAGCTCCTCTAACTCTTATAATATCCTGAAGGTAAATATTGCATCCACTACACATGGAGGAAACTGAAGCTAAGGATTTTTAAATTGCTACCCAACCTTAGGCAGCTGGTGACTTGAGTCTGGATCAAAGCTCAGGTCTCTCTGACTCCAATGTTTCTCTGCTGTGTCAGTCTAATTCTTGATACAGGAACTGATTACATGAAATGAATCAATTTATGTCTTTACTGTTCCTGTCCATTATCTTGTGGAAGGCTTGGCTTAATTCTCCAAACATGTGTGCCCTCTGAGTTGTAGGTCCGTAATCTTGATACATCACCCACAAAGTTGCATTTAAACCAAAAGGACATATTTCCAGCTTTAGTGGAGGAAACTAAATGGCATTGCTTAGCTATGTCTACTGTTTGGTTAATGTCCCAAATAGGGTTGAAGTTTCACAACTGAAAACAAATAAAAACTAAAGTTTTGTGAAAGTTGAAAAAATGCATGAAAGGAAAAGAGAAAAGAAATACTTCTTCAATACCATATAAGTAATATATATTTTCCTACTCAGAGAGAAAATACATTTCAGGTAGAAGCACTGAGGTCAGAAAAAGTATTCAAGAATTGATGGGGATGAAGGACATTTAGGACCATGTTTTAGGATATAAATTCGCTTGGGCAGGCCTTTTCTCTTTATTACTTCTCAAAAAGAGATGGGCTACATTATGACTTTGGACTCAGCATAATACAAAATGGAAGAAGGAGATTATTTTACTCTAGTTAGATCAATGTTTTTAAATCTGGCCTATGCCAAGGTCAGGCTGGTATGGAGTGGCTCCTGTTGACATTCTCCCTCACTACCCTTCCCCCTTTAAAACAGGGTCATTGCCACCTCTTCCTTCTCCAATTTCACATCACTTGCTGGGAACTTTTGTGGAGAAAACTAGAACTTCTGTCCAATGACTCTGTCTAGTCTATCTATAACTAAGGACTTTGTCCTCAGGAGATCTAAACATTGGACACATCTCTCTAAGAAAAGTATTTTCTCCACCTTTATTCCTTATGTAATTTACATAACAAGTTTGTAACTTCTTGGCCAATATAGCAGTTTCATAACTTCTGATGATAAAACCTGCTCAAGAGATACTATCTTTCTCCATCACTCAAAGCCTCTTTTGATTTTGTTTTCTGCATGCACTCTTTGCACATCAGTGAGAAGATAAAAGTCATTGCCCAAAAGGCTATCTGTGTGTAGGAATAGTCTCCATTTGGTACACATTTTAGTTTTATTTCTGACTAATTATTGGAGAATTTCTGAAGGCCAAATTTTGGTGTATTTTCTGTGTGAAACAGAATCTTCCCCCCCCCCCTTTGATAATGGATATTGGAAAATGAATCAGTGATGAAAATGTAAGAGCTAAAAATCTTTACGTTTTCAATGGTTTGAATAGAACTAAAACTTTATTTCCTCATTTTATCATCTTTATAATGTTTTTAATGTAGAAAATTAGAAAATATAATTAGGCACAAAAACACGATAATCCACCCTAACTGGTTTGGCTCAGTGGGTAGAGTGTCAGTCTGTGGACTGAAGGGTCTTGCTTTTGATTCCCATCAAGGGCACATGCCAGGGTTGCAGGCTTGATCCCTAGTAGGAGGGTGTGCAGGAGGCAGCCAATCAATGTTGCTCTCTCATCATTGATGTTTCTACCTCTCTCTTCCTGTTCCTTCCTCTCTGAAATCCATAAAAACATTTATATTAAAAATAAACAAACAAACAAAAAACCCCATGATAATCCCATTCTCTCCCCCAGCCCCACCTAAAAAAAAGGCAGTGCTAACATTTTGGTGGCTATCCTTATAAACGTATATATATATACACAAATAATACACATATATACACAAATTATATATATATATATATATATATATATATATATATATATATATATATATATTATTTGTAGAAAAATAAAGGTCAATCTATATCCTATTTTATATGTATATACACACATACCATGGATGTATTTCTATTATATTTGTACAACATTACTTGCAATGTCTACATAATATTCTATGTAAACTATACTTAGAGACCTGGTGCACAAAAATTTGTGCATTCGGGGGAGCGGGAGTCCCTCAGCCCAGCCTGTGCCTTCTAGTAATCTGGGACCCCTTGGGAGATGTCTACATGCTGGCTTAGGCCCGCTCCCCAGGGGATCAGGCCTAAGCTGGCATCCAGACACTCCTCTGGCAGCCTGGGGGCCCTCCAGGAATGTCTACTTGCCAGCAGGGAGCAGACCTAAGCTGCAGTCGGACATCCTTAGCTCTGCTGAGGAGGCGGGAGAGGCTCCCACCACCACTGTTGTGCTGGCAACTGGCAGCCTGGCTTGTGGCTGAGCAGAGCTCCCCTTGTGGGAGTGCACTGACCATCAGGGGGCATCTCTTGTATTGAATGTCTGCCCCCTAGTGGTCAGTGTGTGTCATAGTGACCAGTCATTCCCAGTCGTTCTGCTGTTAGGGTCAATTTGCATATTATCCTTTTATTATATAGGCTAGAGGCCTGGTGCATGGGTGGGACTGGCTGGTTTGCCCTGAAGGGTGTCCTGATTCAGGGTGGGGGTCCAGCTGGGGTGCCAGGCCAGCCTGA
>PVJC01001595.1:70453-91141 GCA_004026665.1 Murina feae
TGCCAGGCCAGCCTGGGTGAGTGGCTGATGACTGTTTGCAGGCTGGCCACAGCTCCTTCAAGGTGAGGGTCCCCCCTGGGGTGCCTGGCCACCATGGATGAGGGGCTGAGGGCTGTTTTCAGGCTGGCCACATTCCCTTCAGGGAGTGGGGTCCTGCTGGGGTAACTGGCCAGCCTGGGTGAGTGGCTGATGGCTGTTTTCAGGCTGGCCACAGCTCCTTCAAGGTGGGTGTCCCCCCTGGGGTGCCTGGCCACCATGGATGAGGGGCTGAGGGCCGTTTTCAGGCTGACCACATCCCCTTCAGGGAGGGGGTCCCTGCTGGTGTACCTGGCCAGCCTGGGTGAGGGGCTGATGGCTGTTTGCAGTGAGTCTGGCTGGAAACTGGTATCTGGGATTTATTTAACTTCTAAAGTGGAAACTTTGTTACTTTAGCTGGAGCCCAGGTCGGGTTGCCCCTGACAACCCACACTCCCAGCGCTTCCTTGAGCCCAAGGCTGGAAGAAGGTATCTGAGATTTGTTTATCTTCTATAACTGAAACTTTGTTGCCTTGAGCAGAGGCCACAGCCAGCCTAGGCAGACAGGAACCTTAGCTACCTCCATCGTTGGGGCAAGCCTCCTGCTTATTCCAGCTCTGTGGCTGCCGGCTGCCATCTTGGCTGGGTCAATTTGCATATAGTTGCTCTGATTGGCTGGTGGGCATGGCTTGGCTGGTGGGCATGGCTCAGGTGTAATGGAGTGAGAGTCAATTTGCATATTACTCTTTTATTAGATTAGATAGTTCAGTTAAAAAACAATTTTGCTAATTTTAAAAGGGCATTGGCATATGGGATGCACTTGGATTTTCTACTAGAAGATGAGTTAAAATAATAGCTACCAATATCACTTATTTTAAATGATCTCTTTATTTCTTATGTTAAAATATACCAGTGCATTTCTAATGATGTACTGGTTAATCCCTCCTTCTTTATCATAAGACCTAAATCTATAAATAGGTAACATTACTAGTGAAATGAAATAGCAATCTTAAGAGATACTTATACTGGATATGATGTTTAACTAGCATAAGTAAGATCCCAACTGATCTCCCAAAGACCGTCACTGGTCTTTGGTGGAAGAATTACAGATGTTCCTTGATCAAACATTACTGGCATTTGGAGCCTGACATTGCCTATTTAGGTGGGATAATATTAACTAGAAATAGTATTGGGCAGTATAGATTAGTGCTGGCACATTAAGAAGGAAAGAGAGTTAGCAGGGAATATGTTTGGGGGACATATCAAACATTTCAATGATTTTTTTAAATACAACAAAGTGTCACAGCTGATGCAGAGATACTGTCTTAGATGCAGAGATACTGCCAAATAGTATTACTCTGGGCTGACCTACTTTTAGTGACACTTATCTCAAAAGAGAACTCTAAGGAGTGGTTAGATTTACCCATTCACTTGAATTTCTCCATTCATAGGACATATTATATAAACCACAGATATTCTTTCATTGCCTTTATATTCTGAAAGGATACTTGAGAGGTAGGAATGACACAGGAAGTGTGTACAGGTGACTAGGGGAGCATCAAATTCTGGCCCTGGGGGCTTCAGTTTCCTCTTTCTGGTCCCCTGGGCTAGGCAGAACAATTGCCTCCAGGAAGATTTGGCACACCCCTGGATCAGACACATTTCCTCTCCTATCACCCTCACATCTTCCCAGTAGTTGTGACTTCATCGAGATAGGAATAAGCCTTCCTAAAAGCTTTGGGCAGTGGCACTTTTCCTTTGGCATCCTTCAAGGACTGCTAAGAACGTCTGCTCCAATATTATTTTACTGCCTGCTCGTTCTTCTATGATAATATACTAATAGCTCTTCTAAAGATGCAAGATCAAAGCAGTCCATCATTTAAAAAGTACTTTCACAACTTTTTCATTTGATCTTCACAAAATATCTTATAGAATAAGCAGAGCAGGCATCAACATGTACATTTTCACAGAGAAAGAAGTTGAGAGGTATTATTAC
Organism: Murina feae; assembly: GCA_004026665.1. Taxonomy (NCBI): domain Eukaryota; kingdom Metazoa; phylum Chordata; class Mammalia; order Chiroptera; family Vespertilionidae; genus Murina; species Murina feae. The sequence goes on from PVJC01001595.1 coordinate 72,465, forward strand.
ACATATGTATGCAGACTTAATATATGAAGATGAAATTACTAATCATACTTAATGATGCCTGTTTTGATTGATCTTTCACTGCTCTACTCCCTTTTGATTGCTTTATGAGTAAAACTGTACATTTATTGATCAAGATCAACATTATACCACCCCCAGGAAGCCAGCCTTGAGATACACATTCATAGAATAAGAAAAGATTAATATCACAGGCAGCATTTTTATTTCTTCAGTGTATTTACTATCTATTCTTGTATTGTTATTCAATGCTTTAACATTAGCTATAGCGAGTCACACATAAATATATATACATTTATTCTTATTTTTATACTAGGGGCCCGGTGCATAAAAATTTGTGCACTCAGGGGGTGGGGGGTCCCTCAGCCCAGCCTGTGCCCTCTTGCAGTCTGGGACACCTCGGGGGAGATGTCCACCTGCTGGCATGCCTGGCCAGCCTGGGTGAGGGTCTGAGGGCCATTTTCAGGCTGCCCACAGCCCCTTCAGGGTTCATGCACTGGGGTGTGGGAGGGCTGGTGAGTGCAGGCCTGGATGTTTCCCACTGGAAGGCCCACGATTGCACATGCCTGGTGGGCCTCCACCATTGAGGGGACATACCTGGCACAGAGCTGGGTGGCGAGCTAGGGGCAGATGTTGGTGCAGGATCCCTTGGTGGGGCCCTGCTGCTGAACAAACACACCTGAGGTGGAGCCGGGTAGCGGACTGGCTTCGGATTCTCTGCTCTGTGCAGCAGACGCCTTGTGGAGGCCCCTGGGGGGTGGATGAAGGCAGCAGGCCCTGGACGGGTGCTCCCGCACACCCCCAAAGAGGTCCCCGGGGTGGAGCCAGGCAGCTGACCCAGGACGGGCACTCCTGGATGCCCCGAGGAAGCCCCGGGCCAAATCCCCCTAACTGAGCTGACACACCCAGCACAGCTATGCCTGCCGCAGAGGCTCCCAGTGCAGAGCCGCCCTGCCAGCCTCCATCTTGGCTAGGTTAATTTGCATACAGCCACTCTTATTGCCTGGTGGGCGTGGCCATGAGCAGAGGCTCAGCCAGCCTAGGCAGGCAGTTGCAACAGAAGCCTCTGGTTTGCTCTAGCTCCGTAGCTGCTGGCCTCCATCTTGGCTGGGTTAATTTGCATACAGCTTCTCTGATTGGCTGGTGGGCCTGGCTGTGAGCAGAGGCTCAGCCAGCCTAGGCAGACAGTTGCAACAGAAGCCTCTGGTTTGCTCTAGCTCCATGGCTGCCTGCCTCCATCTTGGCTGGGCTAATTTGCATACAGACAGTCTGGTTGGCTGGGAGGTGTGGATTGGCTGGTGGGTGTGGCTTAAGTGTCTTGGGTCAATTTGCATATTACTCTTTTATTATATTAGACTAGAGGCCTGGTGCACAAAATTTCTGCATTTGGGGGTGGGGGTTCCCTCAGCCTGCCTTTTGCCCTCTCCCAGTTCTGGAATCCTCAGGAGATGTTCAACTGATAGCTGGCAGTCAGACATCCTTAGCCCTATTGTGGAGGTGGGAGAGGCTCCTGCCACTGCTGCTGCACTCGCCAGCCATGAGCCTGGCTTCGGTCTGAGTGACACTCCTCCTATGGTATCAGGCCAAAACTGGCTCTCCAACATCCTCTGAGGGGTCCTGGATTGCGAGAGAGTGCAGGCCAGGCCAAGGGACCCCATAGGTGCACAACCAGGGCTGGGAAGAGACGAATGGAGGTTGTCCAGCTGAGGAGGGACCATGGAAGGGCTCCAGGGCATGTTGCCTCATCTCACTCAGTCCTTATCAGATGGATCCCAGCAGCAAGCTAACCTGCTAACCTACTTGTTAGAGCATCTGCCCCCTGGTGGTCAGTGCATTTCATAGTGAGCGGTTGAGCAGCCTTAGCATATCATTAACATATTAGGATTTGATGGTTGAATGGCCAGCTAGTTGACTGGACACTTAGCATATTAGGCTTTTATTATATAGGATTCTAGACTGATTTATGTACCCATGTGCATATATAATTATATTTTCTTAGACACATATTTTTTGTTCTGTTACTGAAATACGGAAAAAGAAAGGGTCTTTTGTTATAGATGTTATTGTTTCTTATCTGTGTCTCTTACCTAACAACCTTCACAAGCTAATATAAACATTTTTTTATCTTGTCATTCTTTGGCAATCTGAACTCTCCATTTTTCTTAAATCATTTCAGATGAATTTGAATATCATTCTTAAAACAAAACTGCTCTTATTTCTCCATAATTCTACTCTGGTCTCTATTATTTCATGTGAAATATCCTTTGCCTTTGCTCTCTCTCTCTCTCTGAGTGGAGATCTCTGGACCTATTTAAATCCTCTTAGCATCTTGTAGAACAGGCTGAATTCCAGTTGTTAACATTCTAACCTATGTGGAGTGGAAATGGGCCAAAGTTGTGTTAGAATGATTTTATTCCAACACTGTCTCATATTTAATTGTTTTGTCCTATTCAGTATTTGTTTAGCATTCATTATTTTAGGAGCTCAATATATAATTCACTGTTAAAACACAAATTGCCCTTTAGTTATGGTGACCTGATGAGAAGTTGGCCTGCTTTTCAGATTCTTGGTTCCTCTTTCTGATCCTGTTTCATCCTTTTCAAGTGCGTGCTACTGAATACTGTCCTCTGGTTTCAGGATAAGCCTCTCCACTCTCTCCTTGATCCCTAGACCTGGTCTGAGGAAAGGGTCTCACATTTGTTACTTACTCCTCAGGGAAGTGTTAGGCAGAAGTGATTTTTTCCTTTTTCTGCCTGTCTCCAGTGGTGTGGACACCTTTTGTGACTGAGCTCCTTGTGCTACACAAAAGTTTCAGTATTCTGTGAGCATCTGAGAGGATAAATGAGGGCACGGTTTCTTCCCTCATAAAGCACACAATCTACTCATGGAGATCAATCACAGGTAATAATGAAAGAACTGGTTGAATAAAGATCATAGTACTTGAGAACATAAAAAAATTGCATTTTTAAGTTGGCATCATATTAAGCTTGTGGAAATTGATGAGTGTGGAGCCTGATTTATAAGAAAGTGTTTCAAATTTCTTTCCAGGTCTGATTCCATCACACCCTAGGAGAGAGATTCACTCAGTTATATCTCCTTTGCATTTTCTGTCATGAGTACTCCATGGAGTGAGTATATTTTTTACCAATCCATTTATCTAGCTAATCTAATCTAATAAAAGTGAAACATACAAATTGGTGTCACTCTGCTACACAGAAGCCAAGCCCACCAGCCAATAAGAGGGACTATATGCAAATTAACCCAGCCAAGATGGCCAGCAGCCATGGAGTTAGAGCAAGCAGGAGGCTTGGTTGCCCCAGCAATGGAGGAAGACAAGCTTCCTGCCTGCCTAGGACAGCTGTGGCCTCCACTCAAGGCAATAAAGTTTCAATTATAGAAGATAAATAAAACTAAGATACCTGCTTCCAGCAAGCCTTGCTGGGAGCTTGGGTTGCTGGGGGCCATGGCCAGCCTGTAAACAGCCATCACCCCCTCATGAAGGATGTCCACACCCTCATGAGGTGAGGGTCCCCACTGGGGGGGGGGGTTGGCCAGTCTGCAAACAGCCATCAACCCCTCACCCAGGCTGGCCAGGCACCTCAGCAGCAGGGCCTCCCATCCTGAAGGGGATGAGGCTAGCCTGCAAACAGCCCTCAGTCCCTCACCCAGGCTGGCCAGTCACCCCAGCAGGACTCCCACCCTGATCCAGGACACCCTTCAGGGCAAACCAGCAGGCCCCTACCCATTCACTAGGCCTCTATCCTATATAATAAAAGAGCAATATACAAATTGATCCTAACAGCAGAATGACTAGGAATGACTGGTCACTATGACACACTGACCACCAGGGGGAAGATGCTCAATGCAGGAGCTGCTCCTTGGTGGTCGGTGCGCTCCCACAGGGAGAGCTCTGCTCAGCCACAAGCCAGGCTGCCAGCTGCTAGCACAGCAGTAGTGGCAGGAAACTCTCCCACTCCTCAGCAGTGCTAAGGATGTCAGACTGCAGTTTAGGCCTACTCCCTGCTGGCAAGTGGACATCACTTGTGGGCTCCCGGGCTGCCAGAGGGATGTCTGACCAGAAGCTTAGGCCCGATCCCCTGGGGAGCAGACCTAAGCCAGCAGGTGGACATCCCCGGAGGGGTCCCAGAGTGCAAGAGGGCACAGGCTGGACTTGACTGGAGGACCCCCCTGAGTGCACACATTATTGTGCACTGGTCCTCTAATATATATATATATATAAAATGAATGCTTTCTATGTGCTATCCTTGGTACTGAGGATACCACAGTAAACAATACTCAGTCCCTGTCACCAGATCTTATGTACTGTACTAGTAGGGAGTATGTGAAAAGTAAAGCAAGCTAATAAGTAGCTTCAATATAGTATGATAAATATTGTCATAAAAATAAGCAAAGTCTATAAGGAGAAAGAGTAGGAGCCATGTAGTTCATGAGACAAGGTTAGTCAGGGAAGCCTGCAGCCTTTTTCTAAGTTGAGAGCAGTGGGAGTTGTCAGGTAAAAGAAATGAGAAGGGGCTTGGTGAATTTTTGGGTCTATAAGTAGAGTAGTATTGCTGAAGCATAGATGAGAGAAGAAGAGGGAGGGAAGAGAATGTGAGACATGAACCTTTATAGGTCAGTAGGAGTTCAAACCATGAAGGTCTTGCCTGCCATGCTTAGAAGTTCAGATTTTATTAAGAGTGCAATGAGGATTTATTGAAGTTTAAGTGATCACTGACACAATTCAATTTGTATTTTAGGAAGACTAGTATTTCTGCGATGTGCTGAATAAATGTGAGAGAGTAATATTGGAAAGAGACCAGTTATAAGGTCTTTATAATAATCCTCAAGACATCTGTTAAGGCTGTGGCAATAAGAGTGGAGCAAAATAGAGATTCCAGTAGATAATAAGGACTTAAAAGCTATAGGATGAGCTGCCTGATTTGATAGTATTGGGCAAGAAGAGGGAATCGGGCCTGGAAACCAAATAGCTGTGATCTCATTTACTGAGATTGGAATAAACAAGAAGAACAAGTTCATAGGGGGAAGTAAGAAGATGATAAGTTCATCGTTGGATATGATGAGCTAGAAATAAATGTGGTTAAACTAAGATGGCATGTCTAACAGATAGTTGAGTAGGTGAATTTGTGGCTTGGGAAAGGGATCTGGCTGGGGATACAACATGAAGTCACAGATCTATAGGTTATTACTTAACAATGAAAACATCCAGAGTGCTCTGATAAATATCAGTATATGAGCATAACCAATGGACACGGACGGGGGTAAGGAGGTGAGGGCATATGCTGGGGAGTGGTGGCAGCTGGGAAGAGGTAAATGGGAGAAAAGGGAGACTTACGTAATACTTTAAACAATAAAGAATTTAAATTAAAAAAACATCAGTATATGAGAAATTGAGAATTTCTGTGAGAAAACTATAAGCCATGAACATGAAAGTAGAAATATGGGAATCTGTAACTCCAAGGAAAATAAGGGAACTAGAATTTCAAAAAGGATAATGTCAGAAATCACAGTCCCAAAATGATCAAGGAAGATGAAGAATTAAAAGTGCCCATTAGATTCAGTCATGAGAGCTTTGTTGATAATATTTCAAAGATATGCTGACACTAAAAAGAAGATTTCTGTGGATTAAGGTGTGAATGAGTTAACATTAAACTGAGACAGCAAGGGTGGACCCTTTTTTTGAGAAGCTTGGTCATGAAAAACAAGATATCCAATTATCCATCCTTTTGTACTTTACAAAATCAAATGGAATAAATGTGCCCCTTTCATTATGGAAACTTTAAATATCTGAAAAGAGCTATCAATATTCTTCACATTTTCTCTCTCCTCAACTGAATTTCTCCAATTTTCTGTACTGTTCCTCATGTGACACAGTTGGCAGTCACTCACAATCCCAGTGATGACCTCTTCAGAAGAGTGCAGTCATCTTACAGGCCCCAGGTCAAAAAGACCAGTCAGATAATGGAAAGAAAAGAGTGGGGGTGGGGATTTGAAAAGCATCTGTTGATAACACGATACAGAGGGAAGATGATTGTGTGATCTTCAGAGCTGTGTCTTTGGGACAGCTTCTGAGAGCCTGGCTTTATGGAGATAGAAGAGAGCTAACCTCAGACTCTAGTAAAAAGAAGTCCCCATGAAGAGCTGGTTTCTCTTGGTTCATAGGCCAGCTAAGCCTTCCTAGGACTTAGGGGCAACAAGAAACAGAAGAAAGAGAAGTCTAAAACACTGGCACTTCCTTTGACTTGCTTTGTGACCTGAGATAAGTCTAAGTCATTTCTCTGCTCCCATCTGAACATCTGGTTTCTTATTTGTAAAGTGAGGATGTTGAGTTAGATGATATCCAAAATGCGTCAGCTCTCTCAGATCCTATCAACTGAACATTCACTTTGAAAAAAAATAATCCTGTCAGGGTGCCAGTAACATGATATTTCTGGACCTATGTGATCATTACATGGGCGTGCTTATTTTATACTTCACTGGTTTGCACATTTATAATTTTTTGAGTGTACGCCATACTTCAATAAAAATGTTTATAATAAAAATGCCATTAAAACAATAAAGGAGCCCTACCCGGTTTGGCTCAGTGCATAGAGCATCGGCCTGCGGACTGAAGGGTCCCAGGTTCGATTCCGGTCAAGGGCATGTGCCTTGGTTGCGGGCACGTCCCCGGTGGGGAGTGTGGGGAGGGCAGCTGATCGATGTTTCTCTCTCATCGATGTTTCTAACTCTCGATCCCTCTCCCTTCCTCTCTGTAAAAAATCAATAAAAAAATATATTTAAAAACAAAACAAAACAATAAAGGATATATTTTATTTTATTTTGTTTTTTGAGGGGGATGGGGAATGCTGTTGTCAGCATTAATGTCATGAAATCTGTACGTGAGAGTCACAGTTGGTGCAGCAGGAAACCCAGCCTCTAGTGTGACTTCCTTAAACAAAGCTCCCAGCAGGAACTTCTGGTTGTGGAGTGTATGAAAGTGTTCCTGCCCAGCACCAGGAGTAATGCTCCGTAGGTAGGCAGTAATCCCTGCTGGACAGAATCCACATACTCCCCTGGGCTGTCCATACCTGGGAAAAGGCTTTGTTCTAATGCCTCAGCATTGTCACCATCTGGTTTCAGCAGATTCAAACTCAAGGATCCGTTTATCTGAGAGAGAAGAAAGGTGAGAGCTGCAGTAAAGATTATTGGCTTGAGTTGATTATTTGATTTCTCTGTCTCTTTCTTTTTCACTTGTACATGGAAAAAAATATTTGAGGCTTTAGAGCCCCTCCCCCACCCCGCCCCCCGCCCTCTGCAAATACTTCTTCAGAACTGACCTCTCTATCCTGGCTGTTCCTTGCATGTTGCTTTCTTTCTTTCTTCTTTCTTTCTTTCTTTCTTTCTTTCTTTCTTTCTTTCTTTCTTTCTTTCTTTCTTTCTTTCTTTCTTCTCTCTTCCTTTTCCTTCCTTCCTTCCTTCCTTCCTTCCTTCCTTCCTTCCTTCCTTCCTTCCTTCCTTTTTTTTTTTCTTTCCTTCCTTCCCTCCTTCCTTTCATTCTGTCTTTTGGAAGGCAGTGGGGAGGCTGGTGATATAACCACATTATTGCCTTCCCTCAAATGCTACCACTTTTCTGTTTCCTCTCTGCCAATTTGCTACTGCCTGAGATAAGTCACTGCATGGATGCAGCCTTACAGGTTGGCTTCTTTCTACTTTTAGATACATCTCCAGCCAGTGCTCCCCTGACTCACACATCCTGGTACAAGTTCATATTAATAGCTACCTCCAGGACTTAACTTTGAGGCCAAACTCCATTTATTTGGGAAGTTGAAAGAGAGAAGCTGCGAGACCTGAATATGTGAGTAAAATTATATATTATTTAAAATAATAATCACAGACACAAACAAAAGAAGAAATTATTACCCTGGAAAGAGAGAAGAGAGAAGCAGATGGATGGTGCCAAGCTGGACTACACACAGTGTGACTTACTTCTCCATGATATTTCTAAATCATTATTGAAGTTGTTGATCTCATGACATTTTGGAGGCAAAGTGGACCTCGTACATTGTGAGCCTATACTCTGCATCTGGATAGAACTGTCCCAGCAGGGAAGGAGATGTGATAAAAGGGAATACAGAGGAGGTAACAGGAGAATTTCAGACTTTCACTGTGGTAGAGAGTGATAGTTTTGAGCAAGTGTTAACTGGTCTTCAAGGGATGGGGACTAGAGGTGGGCAGGGGGCATCTCAGTTACACACACCATATTATCTACTATCTTTTGAACACACCCTCCTCTTCACATCTCACACCTTTGCCTGGAATGTCCTTGCCCATTCACTAACATGCAGTTAGATCTGAGACTCCTTTATTCACACCTCTACCTCTCCACACTCTCAATGCCCTCTCTCCAACCTGTTATTCCCACCTCCTGTTTCCACTGTGTTTTGTGCACGTTCTCCTGTTATGTCTCCATCACATAAGCCTGTAATTATCTGCTCATGTTTCCATCACCTCCACTAGACTTTGCACTTGGATAGATGAAAGACTGTGGCATGTGTTTCTGTGTAAGGGTATGTGTGGGTGTGTACAGAAGATGTTTCCCTTCATGTCTCTCACAGAGCTTCATTACTCAGTCCACAAACATTTACTGAGCACTCATGTCTGAGGGATGAGGTAATGTGCAAACAACAATGGGTCAGCCATAAGTCTTGGCTTCAGATCTCAGGATTAACAGAGAGACAGCAGGACATCTATTCATCTGTTCAAGACCTTGTACTGAGTCCTACTCTGTACCAGGCCTATGCCAAGTACTGGCTAAAGATAAATGCAGCACAGTTTCTGCTCTGGAGTTGCTCATGGCCTGGGAGTAAAGATAGGGAAGTACTGTATTATCAGGCGTATAAGACACCTGGGTGTATAAGACGAGCCCCAACTTTTGAGAATATTTTCCTGGGTTAAAAAGTCCGGACAGAGACCGTATGCGTCACAAAAAGGAGCCTACCGGAGACACTTGCGGTCTCCATCTGGCTCCATTGAAATGAATGGAGTGCGGCCTTTTTTGAGCTCCCCCCACCATATGTGGCAACTGCAGATTTTCCAGTCTGGCTCGGAAGTTTCAGCACCTGCCCTATAAGATGACACCAACTTTTGAGAAGATCTTCCTGGGTTAAAAAGTCATCTATACACCAGAAAACATGGTAAATACAGAACAGTGTGGCAAAGGTACAAGACTCATGGACTCAAGTGCTATCATAATCCTTACAAGGTGAGCAGTGGAAGTGTTCATGGAAATGTGTAAGAGAATTAATCTCCAGGAGTCACAAGATTTCTGTAGTCTCACAAAGTTCTCTAGTTAATATTCTTATTTTTATTAACTAGAGGCCTGGTGCATGAAATTCATGCAGTAGAGGGGACTCCCTCAGCCTACTCTACGCTGTCTAGCAGTCCAGGAGCCGTCAAGAGATGCCTGCGGGGAAATGAGCCTAAGCCATCAGTCAGACATCCTTAGCACTGCTGCAGAGGTGGAAGAGGCTCCCACTACCACTGCTGGGCTTGACAGCAGTGAGCCCTTTCAGGGCTTCTGGCTGAGTGCTGCTCCCCCTATGAGAGTGCACTGATCATCAGGGGACAGCTCCTGCATCCCACTGTTCAGTCTATTTGCTCTACTATCGCTGTCCCTAGTAGCTCTCATCAAGGTGGACAAGCATTTGTGTTAGCAAAAGTCAGAAGCCAAATGCCCCAGAATTTTAGTAATGGGTGCCCAAATTTGTGACTACCATTGTAACTCTCCTCCTTTGACCCCACAGAATTTGAATAACAAGGGAGCTATTTTTGTCAGTTGGAGTCACTTAATGAAGATGAGATGAGGGAAACCATATATAAGTAACGTCTATAGTCTTAGATCTAGATTCTGGGCACTAAAGAAAAAAAGACCATTGGAATGCTCTGGCTGGTGTAGTTCAGTTGGTTGGGTGCCTTCTCCTACACCTTTTGATAAGGCTTTGAGGCGTGCAGGAGGTAGCCAATCAATGTTGTGCCCTCAAATGGATGTTTCTCTTTTTCTCTCCCTCTCTCTCTAAAAATCAATAAAATTATTATTTTTAAATATTATGGATTGAGGATTGAGTTAGAAGGAAACTTAGAATAATTTAGTCCAACAGTTTTCAAATGTTAATACATTTCACTATCATTCCCCGCCGCTGCCCCCCACCCATGAAAACTTCAGAAGATGTCCAGAAACAGATAAATGGATCTCTATTGATTAAAAAGTGTTAGTCATTCCTAGGAGTATAATTTGCTAACCATACCATAAAGTCTGGTTTCTCATTTTGTAGATGAGGAACCTGAGGTGCAGAGAGGCAAAACTGTTGCCCAGGGTGAACCAGTGAGTGAGGGAGGCAGTGGGGACCCACATTTATTTAGCTTCGCCCTGTATTCTCCCCTACTCCCTGCTGAGTGAAAGCACTTACAGCAGACCAGAGAGCCCTGCATGTCAGGGGAGAAGCTGGAAGCAAAAAGACTACCCATCAATTCCACTTTCCCCTGGACACAGAGCAGCCCTGCAGACTTGTTATCACTAATGCACAAAATGTGAAATGGTGATGAATTGTTTGCCAATTTTCTTATCTGAGCTGGCACAGAGGAAGGCTTGTTGGAGAGTTTCAAGGCATCAGAGTATTATTGTTTATCCACTGCACATCCCGTTAACTGTTCGCACAGAGACTCGAGAAAGGCTGCACACATAAATTCACATAAATTACCTTTACCAAATGTCAAAATTAAAAGTGGATTTTTATTTTGGGGATATGCCTGGTGAATGTTAACCCCTTCAGGTGGATGGAGATGTCATCATCAGAAAAACACAGTTGCCAGCTTTGAATATCACACAAACCACGGGAATTAACTCCCACACTCCCTGCCCGTGCCCAGCACTGCCCTACCTGCAAAAAGATAGCAGTTCTTGTCAACAAATCATAGACTTTCCTAAGCTCCTGGTCAGCCCACAAGTGTTTTTCTGGAGACAATATTTTTAATCCTACAGTGGCCATAACTTCCTTCTTTATTGTCTTTAACTAAATTTTAAGTGGCTAAACTGAAAGATCAAGGGACACATAACCCATCTGAGCCTCAGTTTCCTCATTTATACAATGTGGAAGTTAGAATATATGATTGTTTTCTAACTGGAAATTTTGTCTTCCTAAGGAGCCAGATAGGTAGTAATGAGGACCCTGAAGGAATTGTTAATACTCTAAAAGCTCCGTGCAAGTCACAGACCCCACATAGGATTGCAGAGGGTTAAAACAAATTTCGTGGAGATTTATGGAGACATCAGGAGACAAACTCGGCAAGTGAAGAAAGCGAAGGAGAGCCTGGCTATGTGAGGTTGCCAGGGAAGCAGACAGAGCAAGAATCTAAGAAAAACTTCTTAAAGCTAGATGGGAAAGGAGGAAGCAGTGCTGAAGGAAAGAATGGCATGGCCCTCGAGAAGAGGTTCATCATGAAATAGCCCTGAGTTTCACCAGTGTCTCTGTTTAATGTCAATCCTGTTTTCTTGGTCAAAACTATGAAAATTTTTGTTATGTCCAAACTGTTCTTTATTTTTTACTCCTGTGAGAAGGGGAAAAAAACCATTTCTTACCTCCCCCTTTCTTTGCCTTTGGCTGGAATTGTGGCCACTCAGTGTAGCCAGCTACCCCTTTTAAGCTGATTAGATCTCAAGGTAGTTATTTATCCATCTGGGGATCAGTTACGCTAGATCTCTCTTTGATTTTTAAGAAAGCAAAGTTTCTGTTGAGAAATCAGCTGACAGTCTCATGGAAGCTACCTTAAAGAAAAGAGTCTTTCTCTTGCAGCTTTTAAGAATCTCTCTTTGTTTTTAACCTTTACCATTTTAATTTTAATGTGTATTAGTGGGGTCTCTTTGGGTTCATCTTGTTTGGGACTCTCTACATTTCCTGGGCTTATGTATCTTTATCCTTCAGTTAAGTATTTCTTCATACAGGTTCTTAATCCCTTGCACTCTCTCTTCTCTTTCTGGTACCCCTATGATGCAGATGTTATGCTTCAAATTGTCCTGAAGGTCCCTTAAACTATCCTCATTTTTTAAAGTTATGTTTTCTTTCTGCTGCTCTAGTTGGGTGTGTTTTTTTTCTATTTTGTCTTCCAAATAGTTGATTTGATCCTCTGCTTCATCCAATCTACTTCCAGTGTATTCTTCATTTCAGATATTGTATTCTTACTTGTGACTCTTTTTAATGCGTTCTATGTCCTTTTTCATGCTATTGAGCATTCTTATAACCATTACTTTGAACTCTATATCTGATAAATCACTTGCCTCCATTTCACTTAGCACTTTTTGGGGGAGATTTATTTCCTGTTCTTTCATTTGGGGTCTGTTTCTTTGTGTCCCCATTTTGTTCACCTCTTTGTGTTTGTTTCTATGTATTAGATCTGTTATGACTACCAGTCTTTGTAGGGTGGCCTTATGTAGAAGGTGTCCTTTGGGGTACAGTAGTGCAATCTCCTTGATCACCTAATGTGGATGCTCCCAGAATGTCCCTTGTGTGGGTTATGTGGACCCTCCTGTTATATTTGAGTCTTTATTGCTATTGGCCCATTGATATCTGTGATCGACCAGTTTGGCTCACTCTTAGGTTCAACCCCAATCGTGGCATATGAGCTGCTATGCAGGTGCTAACTACACAAAGAAGAATTTGCCTTATGAGGGGCTGGTGCCTTCTGAGATCCCCCTTTGGCTATGCTTGTTTGTGAAGCTCATTGGATTCTGCTCTGATGTTGTCTGAAGTTGGCCACTGGGTGTGTAGATTCTGGGTCTCTTGGGAAGGACTCTGGTGCAGGCCAATGTCAGACACTGCCTGTGACTGGTCTTGAGCAACTTGTTTGAAGCTACAAGTGATTCACAGTTTGTGGTTGCCTCTGCTAGGCCTAGGTGTGTAAGAGAAATACCAAGCTATGCACCAAGGCCCATCTTTACCAGTACCAGAACCAGGGCATGTTTGCAAAAGTTCCAAAACACCCAAGATCCCCTGTCTTCCTCCATCTACTGGCTGCTTATTAGGCTCAGTCACTGGAAGAGCCTCTAGTGCAGTGGTTCTCAACCCCTTTGGTGGTTGAACGACCTTTTCACAGGGGTTGCCTAAGACCATCCTGTATATCAGATATTTACATTATGATTCATAACAGTAGCAACATTACAGTTATGAAGTAGCAATGAAAATAATGTTATGGTTGGGTCCCAACGTGAGGAACTGTATTTAAAGTGCCAGAAGGTTGAGAACCACTGCAGTCTAGTGGGACTTGAGTTTCATGAGGTAGATTCACAGTGAGTCACAGATAGAAGTGAGTGGTTGTCCCATCAGTGGGAGGTTCTGATACAATTTCAGAGAAGGTGGGGATTGTGGTCCCTATCCCAGAGCTACACCACTCAGTCTGTCCTGGATTTTGCACAGCCCTTGGAGGGGTGGAGCCAGTAGGAATCAGGTGGGTGAGGCCTCTGGAGACTGGAGGGTGGGTCTTCCAGGAAGCTTGGAGTGTGTTTCTATTGGATCTCCCATAAGGAGGAAGCACCAGTCAGGTTCAAGGGAAAGGGAGGGAATTATCACTACCTGAAAACCACTAAACTCAGTCAGACACCTCCTCAGTCTGCCCTGATCTCTACACTCTGGCCAAGGCAACTGACTCCTTAGCAGGGTGTAAGCTTCACAAGGTAGGATAAAAGGTAGTCCAGACGGTGGGTCTATTGTATTCTCCTAGGCTAATGCCACACAGAGGGAAGTTCTCCACGCAGGAAAAATGGCATCTGCTGTATGGGAGAATCATTCAGCACAGGGATCATAGCAGCTCTCCCTTACGCTCCCTTCCCAGAGCCACCAACACCAGACTCTTCACAAGACTCTAGTCCTCTCCACCTTCCCTCTGCCAGAGTTCAGGGTGAGTGGCTGCAAACAAAACTGTGTGCATTGACCTTTTAAGAGGGGTCTCTGGCAAACTTCTATTTCTCTCTGATGGACCCAAACCCTGTTGTTTTTCACAACCATATATTACTAGTATATGGGAAACTTTTCCTGGCTCTGGTGCTCAGGGCTGGGGAGCCCAGCTTGGGGTTTAAACCCCACACTTCTCGGGGGAAACCCCCTGCAGTTGAAATAACCCCCAGAAGCTCAGCCACCATGGGAGTGAGCCCAGCCCTTTTTGTATCTCTGCCCTTCCTACAGTCTTAATTTGGCTTCTTCTGTAAATCCTTGCTTTTAAGACTTCTCTTCAGCTGGTCTTCTGTTGGTGATTCAGGATGATTGTGCTATAATCTAATTGTAATTTCAGTTTGGTTCTGGAAGGAGATGAGTGTAGCTTCTACCTAATTTGTTGCCATCTTGGATTATCCCACTTACATTATTTTAAGTATTTACATAATATTGATTGGATAGAATTAGAAATTTTTTGGCCACTAGGTATTAACTGGTCTTCAATTTTTCATTAACACATATAATAAGTAATATTGTAGTCTTTTCCTTTTTGGAGGGTAGCTTTCATTACGTGAATTCCATGGAATGAGAAAATAAGGTAAAAAAGTATGAACATAATTATTTTTCTAAGCCTTGACCCTTTGCTTCTGTTAGAAATTATACTCTCTTTAGCACTAGTCACTAAGGTAAATTTACTGGGCAATCTTAGGGAACAATGATTTTCAATTGTAAATGGCTCTCGATGGGTCTGTTGTAAGGCATACTAGTAATTGTTCACTAAATTTGGCTGGATTTGTTATCAGTATTAATATGTTTTTAGTACTTGAATGTATATGACCTATCTATATAGCAGTAGAAGGGCACATTTTATTGGATTGGGAATAAACACTATCTGGGCAGGTGGAGATGAAGAATGGAATGGGCTGTTTAGATGCATGTTGCTCCTCTGCGATGGGGGAGGTTGTTGAAGAAATTACATGTTCTTACAAAGAGGTCCCCATGGCTGGAAGGGAGCTGGAATCATTTTGAATTGAGGTGGTTGGGTTCAACTTTCCCATTAGTCATGGCTATTCAAATTTAACTAAAGCTCAGTTTCCTTCTTTCCTGGATCTCAAACTTCTCAGTCTCCATAGTGCTCTGCTTCTCTTCAAGTGTTTCCAGAGGAGACAGCCTGAGGGAGAGGAAGTGGTGCTAATTAAATCCTCCCTCTGTTTTCCAGGCACAGGAGTCTTTAGCAGATGTCTGTTGTTAGGAGCTTGTTCACAGAGTGCAGCAAATACAGAAGCAGGCTTTCCTTCCCCAAAGGCACAAACTTTCCTTCACAGGTTACAGGGAACTCTAGGCATGTACTTCCTTCCAACGCCTACTCTGGCAGAGGTGGCAGACCCGCATAATAGAGTCTTTAACTGCCAGGGAGGCCAATGTCTCACTGATATCTCTCTCATTTTCTGTTCTCTCTCTCTCTCTCTCACAGTCACACAAAGGCACACAAAGGCACACTAAATGTTTTTCTAGTTCATCCTGTGTGTTTTGTATTTCCCAAAAACCAATCACTCTGCCCACTTTTCAAAAAAATTACCTGAAAATCCAGAAAATCCCCTCCTGATGTAAAATAGTGTGTATCATGGTGGGCAGCTGAAATCAAAGCATGTTTGGGAGTCCTGGGTGGAAGTGCATGTGCTGCCACAATTTTACAAGTGTTTCTGAAATAATCCAACTCTGTGCTTTCCACATGGAGATGAAATCATCCTCCAATGCTTGCTGGGTGGATCAGGTGAAATAACCTGTAATCTGATCTGCAGAGGGCTTTTCATTCATGAGTTCTTTTTTTTTTTAATTTTGTTTTATTGCTTAAAGTATTATAAAGAGTATTAGATAAGTCTCCATTTTTTTCCCCTTGACCTTCTCCTCTCCTCCCCTCCCCCCCAGTGTCAAATGTGTCCCAAATTTCTAGGGACATATCTCAGGTGACTACACTCTTTCACTTAAGGTAAAATGACCAGATTTTAACATTGGTAAAGCGGGACACCATTGACGGAGGGGGTGGGGAGGGGCCTTTTTTATTATTATTACTTAAAATATTACAAAGAGTAGTACATATATCTCTTTTTTTTCCCCTTGACCTTCCCCCGTCCTCCCCTACCCCGACGGGGGGTGGGGGGTTGGGGAGTGGGGGGAGGGGTGGTTCTTGATTAAAAATTTGGTCTATATGGAGCAACAAAAATTTTCATAGAATGCAAAAATAGTATTGTAATATATTTTTTTAAATGTCAACATAAGTACAATTTATAAATATAATAAATAAAGAAATGATGTATAGTATTATTTTATTCCTTGGCATACTTCTCATTTGAGTGAATTTTTTTTAGTAGATTGCTGTCATTGTTTAAAAGGTCATGAAATTTTTCACAAGAATTTGTTAAATTATATTTCATACATAAAATGGCTTTCAAAGTCTCAACACTTAATTGTGATTTGTCTGATGTCCACACTTTATTTACTGTAGAAAAAACACGTTCAGTCGCAGCATTAGTTCCTGGTAAGGACAGCGCTTTATTCTTTCTAAATAATAACAATACTAACTTGTATTATTTTTCCTCTGAATTTGCCGTAATGTAAGTCGTAAGTGTCACTTTCAAGGCTGGCGCTAGACTTTTTGCCGCCACTATAAAATATAACTAATACAAGTACTGTCTGCTAAGTTCAAGAAAGTTTATGTATTTATGAAATAAATAAATAAATTACCTAAATTATCTGAATAGCTGATTTGTAATGACATCACTTGTTTAACTAGCTTACTAGCATGTAGTACGATGTGTATTGTCTGAGAGATAGTTACAAAATGTTTTCGTTGTTGCCAATCCCCAAAAAATGCCACTGTTCATTAAGTCCAAACAATGGTGGTCGAATTCTAACAACTGATCAACAATACGAACTTTGATAAGCAGTTCTCGATAATCAGTTCCCAACAATTATTTGTTATTATTAAAGTTTAACATTATAAAATTAACAAAAATAATATAAAACTCATATCCTGGCTAAGTAGCCACATGGCTGCCGAAAACCATATATTCCCTTCCCGTTCTGCCATTCCCTAGCTTGTTGTGCATTCTTTCCAAAAATCGGGACTTTTTTAAAACACCGTGAGATGCAGGACAAATTGTTAAAAATTGGAACTGTCCCGCCAAAAGCGGGATGTCTGGTCACCTTAACTTAAGGTATATTACCAGTTCTGAATGAGTGACAGTACTTATAAGAATTCTTACTGAGCACAGATCATTACTATTCTTAGTCGAGCCTCAAAGTAAATAACATAGACAAACAGTTAGTTGCAAGCAAATCACACTCGGTTTATTTACCAAGCCCTGATGGATTTCAGTCCCTGGGAAGTCCACCCGGAGATGCTCACTGAGACACACCACACACAAGACGTTCAGAGAGTAAGCGGCCACAGAGGCTGGCTTCGTGGAGCTCCTTGAAGGTACAGAGGCAGAGCAGAGTAGGTTGTCAGTTGGTGACGAATCTGTGGAGGGCAGACAGGTGTCTAACTTCTGCGCTTAAATTCTTTTATATCAAAGGTGGGTGTGGTGGTGGTCTGTCAGTGGCTCTCAGGCACAGGGTCTGGTCCTTAAAGAGAAGGTTAGGACAGTTCTCAGATAGGTAAACAAGTTACATCTTTAGGTAAGGATCTTGTCAGGTACACACAGATTTTAATATGGAGTCTAAGGATTACACTCAATTCAAAATGGAGTTTTACTTATGCTAACTTAACAATTACTATAACAAAATGTCATTCATAAGTTCTGACTGTTTTCCCCTACATTCAAACCCTCTCAGGATGAGTCTATGTCCACATTTGTCTGAGACAATCCCAGCTACTCCCATCATCCTGGCATAGTTGTTAAT
Organism: Murina feae; assembly: GCA_004026665.1. Taxonomy (NCBI): domain Eukaryota; kingdom Metazoa; phylum Chordata; class Mammalia; order Chiroptera; family Vespertilionidae; genus Murina; species Murina feae. The sequence continues at coordinate 90,362 of PVJC01001595.1, forward strand.
AGCACACATTCACCTTCAAAAATGTCCATGTTAGGCAACAAATATGTTCATAATATTTTTACCTCTCTTGAATACTCCAATTAATCTCTGTTTTAAGAATGTAAAGTTGCTGGGAATAGGGGCTGTTTCTCACTTTCTGATATTTCATAAGAAGTGAGGAAAATAAATTTATCTGATTAAGAACACATGGCAACCCTGAGAATAAGATGACACTCCTGATTATATGGTGAAGCTGGGTGTGAGACCCTCCTTCCATGTGGCACTGGCAGTGTGCTTACTATATTGATGACTATGTGGCCTCAGATTGAAAATGGAGATCTTATTTCGGGGCACTTATTACTAGGTTAGCATGTGCCTTTTGTTTTGCATTGTGTTGCTTTTTTATTTACAAAATAGAAATAAATTTATTGTGTTTTTATTTATAAACTAGAGGCCCGGTGGATGAAATTCATACATGGGGGGGGGGTCCCCTCAGCACAGCCTACACTCTCTCCAATATGGGACCCCTCAGGGGATGTCTGACTGCTGGTTTAGGCCTGAATCCCAGGACATCCCTCTCACAATCCAGGACTGCTGGCTCCTAATTACCTGCCTGCTTGCCTGATCGCCCCTATCTGACCCCCTGCCAGCCTGATCACCCCTAATCACCTCTGACAACCAATCTGATCACTCCCTACTGCCTGCCCCCCCTACTGGCCTGGTTGCCCCTCACTGGCTCCACTGCAGGCCTAGTCACCAACAACTGCCCCCCTGCTGACCTGGTCACCCCTGACTGCCCCC